>SRMA01026712.1:77722-252180 GCA_007224835.1 Danionella cerebrum | reverse complement strand
TTTATCCCCTGACAGCTTACACGCGGGGTGTTTTCAATCTCTCTTCTTTTTTTTCTCACTTTGGAATCCTGTCATGCTTCACAGACGTTCCCGGTTCTCTACTCCTTACCTTTACACCTAAGCCGGAATGTGAGCTAAATATATCGAACAGTTTTACTCTTTTCCTGCCTCACAGTTGTTTAAATGGGAAGAAAAAAACACTCCAGACATGAAGCAATTTAATACAGTTTTGCCAGCCATAATTGGGAAAAGAACAGAGCATTAAGGAAAAGAAAAACACTTATTCTGATTCCCAATAAAGGCAATCTTTCTTGCAGCATTAATCATGTGCCTCAGGCTAAAGGGCTCTTTGCATTTGTTGTCCGTGTTGCTACGGCTGTGTGGAGCCAGGACCAGTTTGGGTTTTATTGAAAACCACATTTAAAGTTCATAGGGGGAGTTCGTGGCACTTTTAAGAGAGTACACATGACAGACGAGGTGCCCAGCATACTTGTAGACTCATGCATTTTAAGGCACAAAGTCTGCAAATCCGTGTTAAGTTCATCAATTGGGACAGGACTTAAGACCACATTCAGCTCGTCATTTGGGACAGGGCCTAATGCTACATACCGACAACTAAAACCCCGCGGATTTTCACGATCATATGAGTTCAAGGGGTGTCCAAATTCCCTTTTAAAGGAAGAAGGAGGAAGGACTAGGGCGAAATGCTGTGTATATCATCTGTTCCTATGGAAACCTAGAACCTCACACCACAAGGGGCAAGATGGCCGCCAGCCCGACTATAAATGTAAGGAATTTTTTCTCTTATAAAAGTTTTAAAACGACAAAAACCACGGGTTTATGTTCGATTTCAGGTCCAGTGTTTATTTAAAAGTAAACAAATCCAGTTTTACTGAAATAATGAGCGGTTATTAGCCTAATAACATTAACTTTACACAATAGGTAACATAACACACCATGAATTATGCAAATGCTGATCCAGAAACATTCGTAGGGGTGTCTTAATTTATAATGGTGTTTCCAACCCTTCCTCTAGCCTTTGGTTTCGATAGCTAAGGGGTAGGCGTATGTGAGAGAAATGGAGCACTGCCAAAAACTGCCAATCTATCATTTCAGAATATTTTAAATGATTTTTTTAATATAAAGGCACAGTGTAGTGTTTATTTTATTTATTTATGTTTTTTTAAAAACAGTCTTGTAGCTACTCACATAAAACAATATTAAAGGTTAACATCTATAGTGTTCTAAAGTAAGGTAAGTTTAACAAATGCGTTCAATGAAGTCCCAATGAAGCTTCCAATCGAGAATTACGCCACAGCGATTGGACGCAACACAAACCGTGCTCCTCTCTACTTAAAATAATCACATATCATTTCCACCAATTCTTTAATACCCACTCTGCTTTTAAGGCCGTAGCGGAACACTCACCCCTCTCTCACTCTCTCTTTCCATCCGCTTTCCTTCCTCGTTCGTTTCCCAAAGGAGCCTCTTAGTGTAAAGAGAGTTCTGGTCTGATGATTCGCCCTCAGCCTGCCCTCCTTCTCTCTCAGCTCTCAAGTGCTGGTCCCACTGTTCCCACAAACACACAAACCACCTTTCTATCTCTAACGTGATAGTTAATTCTTCTTCTGTTCCCATGTTTCAATCGCATTTTTGTCACTGCTGGTGTCTACTGTGGGAGGATTCCTGGAAGCTGGACTCCCTACAAGCCCCATTCACTCGGATCCACGTGTTCAAAATGTGGATGAAGTGAGGGAAGAGTGTTTGTTGTCTCCCCTGCCCGGTGTTTGTCCTCCACATTGAATTATTCCTCGGCATTAAGGGGATGGCTGTACTCCATTATGCAAAGACCCTCAGCGTTTCTGAAACATGTCACACTCCAGAATCTGAGGGGAATCTCCCTTTACACCGACTCTCACACGCTAGCGTTCAGCTTCATGCGAGTCAGAGTATTCCCACATCCACATCAAGTCTGTTTTTAAAGACAGCACCTGCAAACAGCCTGAGGGTTTGGTTATGTTTCACTGTGCAAGAATCTATAAAAATGCATTAAAATCCCAAACCATCTCACTGATGGCAGCCTGCCTCCCGGTGCATCTGAAAACCTGTGCAGATGGTTTTGTGCGGCTCCTCTGTGTCTTCATTATTTGCTCAATTACTAAGGGAGGATGCTCAAAATTACAAACAGAAGCCCAAAAAGCCCTCCACGGCGCTCGGTGTTTATTACCGATCCACCTGCACCAGCAGACCCAGGTGGTTCCGCAAACACTCCACTTCTTATGGCATTTAATGGAGGAAATCTGTGTCAGATCTGTTTATTCCAGTAATGTGCAAATATACTGCAGGCTTCATTTTGATATTTGATGTTCTGTTTGGTGGCAGAACGAGGTTCAGCTTCCTGTTGATTTAATAGAATAGTTGATGTTACAAATGTGTCCTGCCAGCAACACGCAGCCAATTACACTTTTTAATCTCTAATAAACTCGTATGTTCTGTAGGGTGTGCATAGACGAAATAAACGAAACTTGCATCGACGTCTTATATATTTATCTGGAAGCGGCTTCCTGGAAGGAATTTGCACTTGGAATCACACATCAATGTTTCCTTTTTTAATTTCAGTCATTTAAAGCCATTTGTAGACATTTTTAACCAATGGTATGAAGCTATTCGTTTGAATATAATGATGCATAAACAATCTTGGCAAAAACACAAAATAGAGCAACTATTTTAAGTGTTTATATTCATTTCTATTGATATCTTGAACATGCAGTTTGCTTAAAATAAACCAATCGTTGTTTTTGTTTTAGTTTTGTTGTGTCAAAGATCAGCCGTTCCCTTTCGAGAGCCTGAATCCAGCTCTTTCCCCAGGTTTTACACCAAGCTAAATCAGACAATAATCACCATATTTTTCGCCGTATAAGACGCACCGGCATATAAGACGCACCAAATTTTAAATGAGAAAGATCTAGAAAAAAAAAAGATTCTGAACCAAATACTGTAGTAAAATATTTTATATCAACTGTGTAAAAGTTAACAGCAGTTTAAGAACAATTATATGCCAAACATGAACAGTCAGTACAGTAAACAGTAAAAGTAACAAAAGGCTGTAATGTTTTTATTCGAACCCCAATAATTCCTCTTCGTCACTGCTATCAGAAATGAGGAAGGACAGATCCACACAGTCATCACTTTCTTCCTCACTGGTGTCAAATAAGATGTTGTCTTCTATTCCATCCAAGGCATTACTAATGCCACACTTCTTAAATGATTTTATAACAATGTCCTCCTTCACGGAGTCCTACGCGCTATGGTAGGATCGACGAGCAGAGATGGGCGATGACGTCAGCGCGTACCGCCGGGTGTACAAATAGGGCCGACGGCTCCGGAGTGTGATGGGAATTTTCCTATATAATACTACCATCTAGTGGTCATTTAGAGAAATGTAATTTGAGAAACTTTTAAGAGCACACGTCATACTTCAGTCCCACCCTTCTTCCAGCGCTTGTCTTACTTTGAGAGGCTTCTTCTTCCAATGCGGATAACACGTGTGTAGGAAATGCGTTGAGACTGCTAAATCTTTACAATAAATAGCCGCATTTGCTGTGTTCTCTCTCAAACGGTCTCCAGTGTTTATTATCCATTGAGAAGGTATTTTTTTATCATAACAGGAGCTAGGCCGAAGCCGCGCCCTCTCTTACGCCTCTCCTACGGCCGTGACCGCTCTGCATTCGTTGTATATGACGCACCAACTTTTCCCCCTCAGTTTTGTGGAGGAAAAGTGCGTCTTATACGGCGAAAAATACGGTAAATTACTACAGCTTTTCCAAATAATTTTTACAGTACTGTTGTTTAATCTGCACATAAAAACGTGTTGTTTCATTTATTTTAACCCATGGAAGCATGTTTGTGTTCAAAGAGACATTTTATATGGTGTTTTGAAAGTTGTTGAGTTTAATAAGTTCATATTAAATGTTCATGTTGTTTAAATAAATCGCGGATAACATTTTTTGGTCGTATCGTAGCAAAGAGGAGTTTTACAGTGGACTGTGAACGCGGCGTGAGCCAGATCTAGACCAACATTTGCTGCAGGATATCAAAAATGTGTCGATAGTTTACAACAAAAATCTGTTATCCTTTTTCACAAATGAAATGTCGTTTAAAGCAAACTCTTCACACGCCTTGCTTTAGGTGGGTTTTCATTTCTGCGGCAGCATTTGGCTCTGATTAAAATGCACACAATGTTATTAGCCAAATGAACTTGAGGCTAAATTGAAAGGACTGGATTGGAAAGAGAAAATTACAAAGCAAACACTCATGGATGAACTGAAAAGATAGAAAAGATCCTAATTTATGTCTTTGCAATGTGAGTTAAGTTTGATTTAAATAAAATAAAAGAAAAATGGTTCTGATTCACCACAAAAATATCTTGAATGCAGAGACGGGTTTGTCGTGTAAAAGTGGCACTGGAAGTGTGCCTCCAAGCATTTTGTCTTCATTTACATACTCCACCCGAAGCCGCAGCAGCATTTGCATATTGAGAATCAAATGGGATTTCCAATCAGACGCTTGATTTCAGGCCAATCCAAACAAAACCTAAAAATCAGAGTTCCTCAAAAGTTTTTGGCTCTACCACGAAAGAACCTATTCCAAGGGCAAACGATTTAAATATGTCCGCCTCCTGTTTCCTCATCTCCTCGTGGAGGGGTGTTGGAACCCCAGCTCCGAGCACATGAGGTTGACTCGTCTGTGAGCAAAAGATCAAAGCTCACGTATCCAGATTCCAAGAGCTGCATGCCGAGATGCAGGATTTAACGGGATTAAATGGGAACGCACCAGTGCTTGAGGAAACTGTTCCTGGAGGATTTGAATGGGGAAGTCTGAACTCATCTGGGCCATCGAATGCCAAAAATGTGAATTTCATTCTGCACTATTTGAGCGGTGTTTTATTTCAGCTCACCGGCCTCTTTATTAGGTACACCTGTCCTACGAAAATCAGCCAATGATATGTCAGCAAATCAATGCCTGTAGACATGGCGAAGACGATCTGCTGCAGTTCAAACTGAGCATCAGAATGGGGAAAAAAGGTGATTTAAGACATTTAAAAGCACACTAAAGCATCTCTGCGTTTTACAGAAAATGGTCAAAATTGTCCAGTAAGCGTAGGTTCTGTATGCTCAAAATGGGGAATGAAAATGGTACCAAACTGGTTCTAGCCGGGTGTACCTAATAAAGTGGCCGGTATGTAGTTTTCCTTCTTGCTGAGAACAGAGTATTGCATTTCTTTTGGGTGCTTTTTGTAAGGTCTGAAATATTTTGTTCTGTTCATTCCAGACATCTGCTAAACCCTCCCAGTAACACGTTTGGCCGATGAATGAAAGTTCTGTACAAACACTTGAACAAAATGTTCATTCGTTCTTTTCTACTGAGTCATGATGGAAGGAGTCGGTGTGAGGGTTTCTAGAAAGAGTAATGGAGAGATACTGGGGACGTTTCTGGGAAAACAGACTGGTCTGGTGGTGAGAAGGATGGAAGCCTATCTGGACACATTTAAGTGTCGAAGCTTTCGGACTTGAATTTGATATTTGATCTGAGGCTAAAGGGAACCGAAGCTGCTGTTCTCTATAAAGTGTTATCGATTATTCTTTTTTTTCACTTGAAACCTTTTATCCTTCCCACAGGATAAATGAATATTGTAGCAGTTAACATTAAGTCTCAATAATTTGTGTTAATAGGCAATTAAAAAAATTCTAAATCATTTAATGCATGTAACTCAGATTTGAATTGTTCTGAATTATGGTGATTATCAAGAAAGAAAAGAAAGTTTTCAACGTTTACAATTGTGTTTCATTTAGAAGACTTGAGATTAGCTCCCTAAACTAGTTTGTTTTTCTTCCATAAATTTCACAGGAGTTTTGACTGAGACAATACTGTAAAAGTGATGAGACGATTGACAGAAACAGAATATCATTTTATTATTAGTCTAAAAACGAAAATAGAACAAGAAAAAAGTGTAATAGTTAAGGGTTACAAAAGAAGAATTGAAAATTGTTCACTTTAAAAACTAAAAAAATTCCAGCAAAATCAAGAACATTCCCTTAAATTGCATAATTGTCAACTTTAAGCATAATTATTGAAAAAAAGTAAAGTGAAAACAGACATATTTTCATAATTTCAAAGCAAAAATTCTAACATTTTCAAGCGACAGCAAAAATATTCCCCAAAATTCATAAATCCTCAAGTAAAAGCAAAAATATTCAAATGAAATTAAAACAATTCTCCTAAAATTCTAGCATTTTCAAGTGAAAGCATTTTCGACTTTCCGAAAATGTTTCACAAAAATTCACAAATTCAAAAATATCCCCAAATATTCAAAAAATTTAAATGAAAGCTAAATTCTTTTTTTAAATTCCATAAATTTCAATCAAAAATATAAACTTTTCCCCTATACATTTTCAAGTTATAGGAAAAATACCCCCACCCCACCAAAAAAAATGTTCAAGAAAGAGTAAAAATATTCCCCCAAATTCATAAATTCTCAAGTGAAAGTTCAAATATTTCCAAACGTTTTGAGCGAAAGCAAAAAAATAAAAATCAAGAGAATACAAAAAATGCCAAACTCTCAACGGAGAGGAAAACATTCCCCAAAATCTCAAAAAAAGCCAAAACGTTTCCAAAAATCTCAAAATTTCCCAAAATTAATAACACAATGTACCTCTGCTGCAGGTCCACTATCACCAGTTGCTGCCCAGCAAGAACTTGTTGAACCAGTACAGCTTTATTTTGAACAGAGAACACATCTGTATGTAAACGACAGCTTCACCACACTTTCCCTCACTCTGAGCATCGTACCAGACGAGTTCTCATCGATTTCCCTATGGGCAGAAGAAACGTTGTTCCTCAAGGTTGCCTCTGGTCAGGGCACCAGTAGCTGAATAGAAGTAGATTTGTTCTGCCCATTAATCTCAACAACATGCCTTTATGGGTCTGTGCCCCCCCGCTGGCCCGGGCTGTGTTGTGTTTTGCTCGCTGTTAGCGATATTAGCGTGACATTGGGTCCCTTTCCAGCTTCCCCAGCTTATGAATGAGGAGAAAACTCCCTTTAGAGGCTTTCACCATCACTCATGGAGACAGTGGCACACGGCTGTTAATACTCTACTCACCGTGGTTCAACCAGAGCAGTGCGACCCGCCTCCTCCGGTGGGACCGCATATGTGATTAATGTTGCATTCTGGACTGGGAGTTTTCATTTCCCACCATCTAGGGAGCCGGTCTCCAGGGGTCTGGCTGGTGAAACTGTGTTCTGTTCTGAGACACCCACAAGGAGAAACAGTGGCATCCGCGGGTTGCTGCAGAAGTGGCACAAACCCGTAAAGCTTTTGGAAGTTCTGCAGCGTCGGGATATTTTCTTTCATTCCATGTTTGTAGAGTGCAGTGGACGAGAGGAAGAAATGTAATAATTATTTCACTTCAGAATCACCGGGAATCTTTACTCAACCCCTGGTTCTGTGCGTGTGTTTGAGTGACGGAGCGAAGAAGCCTGGAACATAATCCTTTCGCCTCACACGAGGTCAATTCCAACACAATTTTAAAATACGGGTTGGCAGTTGGCCTGGAAATTGAAGGAAAAGACAGTCCAATTTACAGAGCATTTCAATCCCATCCCTGTCTCCAGCCGGATGGCCATTCTTAAACCGAACCGGCAGAAAGAGAGACTCGGGTATGTTTATCACGTCAGGGATCTGCCAAACACACGTGCACACGCACGCACAGTGGTGTCTCGGCTGAACGGGGCTTATTACATGGGCTCTGGAGCTGGGTGGTAAGTGCCGGTGATTGTTCACACAGAGGGAGCGAGGGCACAGGAAATGTGTCATTACTTCCCTCTCTGCCGCATGATTGCAGCACAACTCCGAAATGTCAGGGATGGGAGTCTCATGTAATAAAATCATTACCGAAAAAAAAAAAAACTATCAAGGCGAATCGCCAAGTTTTTTTTTTCAAAGTCCTACATTTTTCAAATCCAAATTCCAAGCTGTTCTCTGAGCTAGAGTCCAAGGAAGGGGTGATGTCCTCAAAGAAGCAACGCGCTTGACTTTTCCGGATTTAAAATCTCAAATCAATGAACGAAATTCAACATATTTTTAAAATATTTGTTTTTAACCATTCACCTTCCAAACAGCCGGTGCATGTTGTTTCCAGTTGTTTCTTGCTCGTCTTTACTCTGGGGAAAATTCGTTCATTGTTCTGCTGAACACCATTAATCCTGACCAAACTGCTGAAATGTAGAACCTTTAAGGAACCTCCACCATGCTTCACTGTTACCTGCAGACACAGCCAGATCAGTCCAGAGCACCTGCTGCTATTTTCTGCAGCCCAGCTATGCTTTCGTGCATAATTGAGTTTCTTTGGTCTTGCTCCTACATAGAAGCTATGTCTTTATGGCTGCAGCTCCTCCATGAAGTCCTCTTCAGGCCAGTGAATGCAGTGGTCCCTCTGGTTTCAACCACTGTGTCCAGTTAAGTTGTGACTTCCTAATCTTTGTCAGGGAGAGACCGTGTTGATACAGTATAACCACCTTGTGTGTTGTTGCCGTGTTCAATATCCCAGTGACCACAAACCTCACCTTGGTAGAAGAGTATGCTAATCCTCTCTCACTCCTCCTACACAGCTGTTTCTGTTTCAGTTCATAGTTCAGAGTTTGGGTCAGGTTTTTGTTTGTTTTGTTAATATAATAATTTTTACAGGTAGTTATGCAGCAACCTGCAAGGTATCGAGTGCTCAGAAATGAATTTTTTTTTTCTCAGAAACTTGATGTTTTAACATTTCTTTTTTATTGGTCTTTTTGGTAATTTTTTTTTTAAATCATTGAATTTTAGTAACCCGTGTCATGAAAATATAGAAAGGAAGGCACATAATATTTCACTCTGTGATGAATTATATAATAAAAGTGAATTCTTTTTAAAATAAAATAATGTATTCATTTATTATAGGGAAATCATTTTTGTTAACGATGCAGGAAGCTAACAGAAGGCAGTTCAAGGGACAATCTGGATACTTCTGTAAATCAAAGATATTGACCAAATGTATTATTTCAAACTGAAATTAAATGGACGGATATGAGCTGATCAGAGATGTGGACAAATCTAATAAATATATGTTTACAGAATAACGTAAACCAACCCCCTTTTCTCCATACTTTTCATAAGCTGAGAAATGTATATGCAAAATTAGTCGCTATGGTAAACATGTGGTTGCTATGGAGGGGTCAGTGGCAGAATACAACATACAGTATGGCACCATGAGTGATATAAATCAAACCCCATGTCTGTATGATCTCCCAAATCCGAGCTATGGGTTTGGCAAGTTGGTTGCTAGGATAAACAGTCTGGTTGCTATGGAGGGGTCAGTGAGATAATATAATGTTGCCTTGTCACTATAAGTTCTAGAAACCAGACCCCATATCTCTATCATGTACCAAAGTTAAGATAGAGTTCAGACAAAGTGGTTGCTGGGGTGAACAGTTTGGTTGCTAGGGAGCTGTCAGTGATTTAAGTCGTGACTATGATTAACATAAACAAACCCCCGCTTTTCTATGATGTGTCATGTTGAAGATATCTTTGTTGCCAATATAAATGCTATATATTTTATATTTTTTTTACACTGTTCCGATATGTGAACACATCTCTATACAAGAGCATACGTCCCCACAGCACAAGAAAACTCCTATCTCACAATCACCCCAGCTTTAAAATAATAAATCTGAAATTCTAACGTATTAAACTCCGGTTGTTGACACTAAAAATGCAGATTTGTATCGAGATATCCTTGAGTCGAATTTCCCCGGATGACGGCAATAGAGAAACTATTTACCCAAACCATTGTATTTTCATTCCCTCGATAGCTCTTCTTTTCACCGCTGTCAAATTTGTCAAATATGATTGGTCTAACCTTTAAAGAGTGATTTCGAATCAGACGAGAGCTTCTTCCGCCTCTCGCAGCGGGCGGATCTCGAGGACCAGTGCAATTTGTTTGATAATCTTGTCTTCCTCCCTGAAACCTCATCTGTTTGTGCTCTATTACTCGCCTTCATTTGCTATTCCACACTCTTCCCCTTTTCCCTTAATGGATCCCCCCTCGTTTTCATATTACCATCTCTCCAGTCATGTTTTATCCCTTTATTCCTGGCTCTCTTCCCTCTCTCTGTAATAACAGGCCTATGGTAAATGCTTCCTCGTGCCCTCCCTTGCTCTCCCCCTCTGCCACCAGCCAAATTACCAGTTGGTTACTATAGAGACGTGTTTATAAATGCGCTTTCCTCTTTTTATGATTCCCAATATCCTCTTTTTTTCTCTCCACCTCCCTTTCTGCTTTTCTCTGGCAGCATTTCCTGCCCTACAAGGTGCACAGTCTCTCTGTTTTTTTCCTCTTCGTGTTCCCTCTGTTTCCATTCTCTCAGTCTTGTTATACACTTCTCTCCATCTTTGTGCCATTTTGGTTTATTTCATCATTTATTCGTTGGTTTTCATGTGTTTTCATCATCGCTGAATGTACTGGTGAGCTTTTTGGCACAAAATCCCCCCACCCCCCCTCGTCTGATGCAAGCTTCCGATGTTTTGAACAACCAGATTTTTTCATTTTCAATTCATTCCACTTTTTACAAATGGATGAGGGTCGATATCTCTTTAAGGCAGGGGTCAACAGATTCGATCCTGGAGGGCTGGTGTCGGAGGCGGTTTTAGCAATGGTTGAAGTGGTTCAGTTGAACACCATCAGGATGTCCCGACACTTGGATTCCAGTGCATTTTGGGACTGCATAGCCACCAATTGGGGTTACAATTCCAATTTGGGAATGCTGGTTTTCACTGGTTTTCTCTGCTCAATACCTCGAGACTGAAATGCTCTGAATTTATTTAATCTGTGTTACATAACGTACAAGATACAAACATCTGCATTAACCAAAAATACATCGCCGTGTGTGAGCAGCTGACGGAGAGAATCGCTTAGGGACCGTCTCCAAAGTGCCAAACCCAAAATATATATTTGCCCAGAAATTGCTTAATCCTCCATAAGGCACCAAATAGGCTAGAACCACCGCTGGTGGGCGTCCTGAAACACTTCCAGCTTCTACCGTTACTTATAAACGTGTTTGTAAACAAGTTTCAGGAGGAACAATCTGATCAGTCATGAAGCACACACCAAAATTTAAGGCAATCCTATCTTTTCCTCAAAGACATAGTCCGAGCGTCACCTGGTAAAACCAAGACACTGCCGCTCAGTGGATATTTTCTCCTTTTCTGACCATTCTCTCTAAAACCTAGAGATGGCTGTGTGTGAAAATCCTGATAATCTGAAAAACTCAGACCAGCCCGCATTGGACCAACAACCAAACCACCAATCTTTTCCTTTCTTCACCCTTCTGATGCTTGGTTTGATCTGCAGCAGGTCGTCTGGATCATGTGTGCGTGGCCAAATGCATTGAGGACAGGCGTACCTAATAATGTGGCCGGGAACTGTATATAAAAATGTATTCACTTGAGAAAACAACACGTTTGTTTCTGCTAACGTTCTTTTAAAATCTGCTTCTGTTTGTTTCCTTATTTTATTTTATAAAAGCATTATTCCTTAAAGGGTTTATTGGAAAGCTAATGTGTTTACCCAGCTTGAAAATACCTTAACAAGACTGCTAATGTGCTAATGAAGTTAACTAGCTCCGAATCAGGAGCAATGGCTTCGATTGTGTACAACATAGAAGTCTGTCAGGTTCTAAGTTCACATGTTAGCGACGGCTAATCGCACACGAGCTAATGAGCTACATTTGCCCCATTACATAAGCGTGTTTCATTTGAGCTAATGACTGTCATTTGGGGCCTAGACATTTTCTATTAGATCTTGTGAACCAAACACAGAGGGACAATGATGAACTGTACAAATCAGATGTGAAATGTTCAAGGACAAAGAAAGGAACCGAATATGATTATTATTAATATTTTATTTGGGAAATCCATTCTGCTGAGCTCCTGCACTCTGAACATGAAGCGTCGAGAGCAGCAAAGGTTGCATTGCCTAAATGACTTGTGATTAAAGGCCATTCAGAGTAAAAGACAGATTGATTTGAGCACCGTGTCGCACTCCATCGCTGAAACGCGTTCTGACACATCTGTAATTGCGGTTATTTACTCGGTGCAGCAAGGCTCCTAAAATTCAAGTCTGTTGTTAAGGCTTTATGGAATGAAACTCACTCAAAGGTGAAGTTAGACGTTTTTGGAACTAGTTTTCAAATTATGATAAATGTTAGACAGAAGTGTTGCTGCATTAGATTAGCACGGGGTGGACCCAAGAGCTAGATTTGCTGAATTCTTTCAGATTCAATCTGAAATCACAGCTCAAGTACAGACAATACCAAGATGAAGAGTAATATGAATGCGTCTAGATGCGTTAAAGTCTATGTTCAGCAATCCTGGATATGTTCAGGCAGAAAAACTAATGTTTTAATTGGAAGATAACGGGAACATATATACTGCAAGCAGCAATCGTCTGGGTTTAAGCACATTTAAAATAGTTTAGTACCAATTAGCCTCATTTGGTTTATTACATTTGTTAAACAAATATGCCGGGGGTAAAAGATGCTCTATTCAGACATTGTGAAACTTTGCGCAATGCTAATTGGCTAATGGCTGCCATTTTTTTTTTTTATATATGCATATGTCGTCACAGACCTTTACTTTTACAAACATCATGAAATGTGTGTTTTGGCCTCAAAAAGATCAGTGAAATAATATTTTTGCGTTTGAGGAGAATCATTTTTATTCATTAAAGAGTTATTACCGTTTGAGGTAAACTAACTACTTCGGACATTTTGGCGCCCCCTTTGGTGATTAAAAAAAAATACAATTTTTGTTATTCAGTTCCCATGGAATCTGTGTTTTGATTCTGATTGTACAAAAAACTAGGAATAGCTTGTGAAAATGCTTAAAATGAAATTTGTGGAAATATACGTATTTTATGGCGTGTTTTATGGTTGTCCGATTGGCTTCAGATTTTGATAATTTCCCGCCAAATTGGGGTTTACAATCTGGTATTAAGCAGTACTTCATGCTTAAACCCCTGTTAAATACGAAAATATCAATTTAACAACACAATACACACCTGACATGATTCACAAACACAAGTTTAACAAATTTAACAGAAACAAAACAAGAAATAACCTGAAAAAATGGTAGATTAATATAACATTTTAGACTATTGGGGTATTTTGTGCTATAAGCAGTCCATTCATATATGAACTAATCTAAAAAAACGATGTCTTTCTGTGAAGCTGCATAAAAGAGCTACGTAAATACATTAGAATTGATTTGAATGCAGCACACAAAGAGTGTTTATTACAAAATTCAGTGATATTTTTAAATGCATATTTCATGGATCAGACATAACGATTTTTTCCTGCACACTTTCCAGTTTCGCCTCGATGAAAAATTCTGCAGGAACGACATCATTTACATAAAACAAAATTGCATTTTGGACACTGAATATTCATCCTGAGGGATCAGAAGGCCTAAGCATCTTATAGTTCCAACTGGTGTCTTTGACTCGAAGTCTTCTTCACGTCCGTGTTGTCGTCTTCGTCTGCGCCCTGTCTTGCATCAAACTCACAGCTCTTCCACTCGATCATTGTCCCAATCTGCATTCGACAGAAGGAAGAAAAACCATTTGGACGCAGAACTAAACCCACTCACACACCTTCTGTCATCCTTCTGCTCCTCCATAGAGTGTCTTGTTATCGGGAGTGCAGATCCAGACGTGTGATGTCATAGACATGGTGGAAAGAGAGGATGGGACACTGAAGCGTGACTCTGAAGATGTAAAGCTGGTTACCGCCTGCTGTTTTTCACATCGAGAGCCACATGTAAAGAATCATGATTCCTGCTGAAGCATCCCCTCGGAGTAGGCTATACGTGCAAATGTAACAATTGATATTTAGACCGATTTACCGTTTCGAGGAGCCTAATGTTCTTTTGAAAGTCAGAGACACTCGCCGGGTTTTCTGCAATTTGTCTAAAATTTAACCTCAGTCAACTCCAGGCAGCAAGCCGTTTGTTTTTCCGAGTTTGGTGTCCGTGTTTCTTTTTCATTCACTTTAATACTTAGCAAAACCAATCCCATATTTTAAAAAAGTATGTCATGACTGTCCAAACTTTAACAAATCATAATGCATATGATTTATAACATAACGCATCATTTTTTTAAAGATAAAACCATGTTAATACTTCCTTTTATTGTGAGGTCTTGTGGTTGAGTGCGGTTGAACATACCGTGACGACAACAGTTTTATTCTGGCTCAAAGTAATATGCTGAAGACCATTGTATGGTTACTGTTACCTGCCCGCCTCTTTGTTGCAGATGGATATTGCTTTACTGTTTAAACCTTACCAAATAAACCCCCACCTCTAATTAATCATCTTATCCAGTGAAAGTTTTTATGTATTTCCCCCAAAATTTATAAAGTTCCTAAACTCCTATCCCTCCCTTTTCATTCCACACTTTAGTGTTAGTTTGGTAAATTAAGGGGAGTGGGAAAAAACCTACTCAAGGTCACTTTATACGTGCATTTGTCTATGTTTAGTGTGTAAATACAAATAAATGTAATGTTGAATATCAGAGGTGTTTGCTGTTACCATTAATAGTCCATGACCTTACTAGGATCCAGCCTTTTGAAATGAGACAAAATGTGTAAATCTTCTTTAGAATGTTTACCTGGATGGAGGATGTAAAAACCAAATCAACACAAAAAGAAGTCTGAGCTAAATTTAAATTTGGTTTGTGAATTGTTTCACCGAAGGGTGTGTTTTTGGTGGTATTCATTTGGATCCGGCTCGAAGGACCTAATTGAATAAAAATGGCAACAAGAACTGCTATTAAAAAAAGGCAGTTACTGGAGTTTGTTTTGCCTAGATACACCACCAGTGATGAGACTCAAAGCAAGGGGAATGCTACTGTGGCCTTCATTCTTGCTCGTCACGCAGAAACATTTCTTCCACCCTTGAACGGTTTGTTAGATAAAGTTCACTTTCTTCTCAGATGCTTTTAAAGGATGCAGAACATGTTTATTACCAGCACAATAGATTGGGAAGCATTGTATTGTTTTGTTTAACTCACTGCAAACTCTGTCACTGAGATAAACATCGAGGGCACACAGCAACGCTGCGGCACAGTTGGGATTTGAGTTAAAACTTCAACTTGTCCTTGGAAAGAGCAGAAAATAAAACCCTGTGTGAGAAATGTTCTGTTTGCCACATCTGATATTTACGCAATGCCACTGAAAGCAGCTTTTGCGCCCGGGTAAACGTGCTGTTAGAACGATATAAAGATCTTTACCTGAAACACAAGCCAATTTTTTAAGGTACGAAAGTCGCTCTCCAACATCGAAAATATCCCTGATGATGATTTAAGCTTTAAATGTTTGGGATTAATGCTAAAAGTATTAAATAAATATTAGCAACACGACTGAAACTGTTGTTCTGGAAGGTGTTGAATCATCTTTTTCTCTCTGTTGAATGACGTATGAGTGATATCCATTTCCAGTGCCATGACAGCCGTAACCAAAGTACACCTGAAGAGATATTTATCAATTTATTCTTTTTAGTTTCCTCCAATTTCCTAGCAAGCGCAACGCTTCCAGTCACATCGAAAGAATGCCGGTTATTCTGAAGAGAGAACTTTGGGCAGCTGCTGTCGTCTTGTTCCTCAATAATTGAAGCGTATAATACTCTGTACTAGCTTGGCACCTGGAAAGTCCATTGTTATGATACCGAAGCGCTTCCTTTGGCTGCGGTACGCGGTCAGGTATTCGTAGAGACGGAGGTTGATTCTCCGTGCCAGGGCGTCAGGGTGTGCCAGTATCCCAGCTCCGCTGCTGTAGGTGAGGAACATCAGGCTTCTGTTACCGACTGCAGCCGTCTCCAGATGAGTGGACACACTCCTCCACTTCCTCTCCACCTCCTCCGGCTGCAGAGAGGACACCTGCAAGGAGCAGACGGCGTTTATTAGTTAAGAGGAAACTGAGAGTTGATGATTGTTCTGTTTTCTTGTTCATTTTAAGAATATGCAAATGATGGTATTCATGCCCCATTGCTCTTTTGGTGTAGTTTGGAACATTTTACTTTCCAAAAGTAAAGTTTGAAAGCACTCTTTCCTAACTATTATGTTAATTAAAACTGCATTTTAACTGTGATTTCTTTATTTACAAATTTAGCTTCAAATGAGCTTATAACTCACATTAATATTCTTTTTTTATATATTTCAGTCACATTTTTGGAGCTGTCGTTTAAATTTTTTCCCCAATTTGAATTGTAATAGTAAAAACAATATATACTGCATGCATTTTAATACTTTTGAGCATTTGAGCGTGTGATGTGTGACTGAGAATTACAGTAAATAGCAAAAACTGTAGTAAAATATCTTCAAAATGTTAGTTTTTTTATGCTAGTGAAAATATCTTTATATAATATAAAAGTAGGTTGATTATGCCTCTCCATTTTTGTGGATGTGAAATTTCAAAGCAAGAAAAAGATCCTCTTTGCAGGTAGTTAATGTTTGCAGACTCAAACCTTCAGCTCCTTCATCCTTTTCTCTAAAGGATTTAAATCTGGAGTCTGACTAGGCCGCTCCAAGAGACAAGTGTGCTTCCTGTTCAAAACACTGTGTGTTTTGGGTCATTGTTCTGCTGGAAAGCTTCTTTTCAATGCCCTAGCTGAAGGCAAGAAGTTCTCACCCAAGATTTGATGTTACATATCGCCACCTATAGTTCATTTGTTGCATTGCAGGAGAAAGTAAAATGGTTGTGATTGGAAATGGAAGCATCTTTCCCATCTGTCCACAACAATTCCACCCAGTTCTCCTTTGAGTCATTCAGGTGTTCTTTGGTAAACAAGCAGGTGTTTAGGCGTGTAATATTGCAAAGGATTGTGGGAAACGGAGTCCTCCGTTTCATAAATGAACAGGGATCTTTCTATTACTTTCCTGATTTCAAAATGACTTTTATTGACACAAGCTCACACTTGCTCCAGCTTGTTATGGCTCACCTTCCAGTCATCGGCAATGTGCAGAGAGTTGTAGCGGACGCCGAGGTCGGGTCCGCTGAAGTCCTGCAGGATGATAAGCTTCCCTCGTGCCTCTCCCATGACTGGAATCTCACGCCGGTTCCACAGCAGATCCCAGTGTGCGTACTCTTTGATGTAGCGCACCACGGCATCATAGATATTCCTCGTATCGCTCAACTCCTCTTTCAGTCTCATCAAAACTGTTTCCGAAGGATACTCCTGAAGAAAATCCACTATGTCCTTCAAGACGTCCCCAAAGTGAGCATACTGGTATGAGATGCCGTGATGGATGGTCAGGCTGCCCCTGGCGTGCCGGACACGAATGTCTAGGAAGCGGATTCCAGCTCTTAGTTGGAGGGCGAGAGACCAGGAGTTACACTCCGACAGCGAGCCGCCATACAGGGCCATGGTGTTGTGTGTGCCAGGCATAGTCACATCGGAGAGGGGGGTGATGTCAGGGATGGTCGACATCCAAGAAGGGTTCAGGATCTCGGGTGTGGAGGTGTCATCATAGTCCGGTCTCTGGATGGCTCTATGTCCAGGGACGACTGAGCTGTGATGTCAGAAAGAGTTCATATTAGCACAAGGGAACTACGGTTGTCTTTAGCCTCTTTGCCACTGGAGCTTCACTCGCCAGCGTTCGCCATCAACTTCCCATATCGCTTGATTTAAAGATGCAACAAGACGCAAGGTATGTGGTTGTACCCCATTTTTTTTGTAAGGACGCATGCAGTACCGATTCTCTCTGGCTGTTGGAAGAATCAAAAAAATACTTTTAATTCTCTAATGCTTTAGTGTTTATCATTTACCAATGCAGCGTATAGTCTACCTCAGTATAGCCATAATAACCTCAAAATAACCTTAATGCCTCATGCATTATAACACTGCTTATAAAGCTGCTCTCATATTAATCTGTGCTTCTCATAAGAAACTTCTGCTTTCCATGGGACAACTTCTGTGTTCTCAGACATCTGAGTGTCTGACCACTTAAGACAGGTCAAGTGCCGAACAATGACAAATTATGAGAAGTAAAGTTCCGCATCTATCTCACATGTGTAACCAGCTACTAATATACCACTGCCTCGTGTAAATAAAGGAGGAAGGCGGTGGGAGCTGGTGGTGTTGTCTGTGGTGAACCCCCAGTCAGCAACACGAGCGCTCGCTTGCCGACTTTAAAACTTTATACTTTATAAAGTCTTAGGAGTTGGTTGTCTTCTGGGCTGACCGAACGGGTCATTGTCTGGGTCCGTCGACCCAACACTGGCCAATCAGTGAGCTCAACAACTGACCAGTCAGCGATCAACAGGATGTTGTGTCACTCTTTCCTTTCCAATGCGAGAAAAGTATCACTCTACTTTTAAAACCTTTTCTAAATGGTTACAAAAAAAAAAGAACTGGGATGGAAGAGCCCTCAAAAGCATGCATGATTTGAGTTGTTACTAGGGAACTCGTTGTCGTGGAGTAGCCGAATCGTTGAGGCTCCTCCGAAGCCCATAGAACCGACTTTGACAGGACACATGATTGCTTTCCAGGTAGCTTCCCTGGAGTCTTCTGCCAAGTCTGTATACATCACATGGTTCCACTCGTGGCAACCTCCATAAGTCATCCCGTATTTGAATAATAATAATTAAAAAAGAAGAAGAAATGGGGCGTTCAGTTTTCAATCTTTGTGGGATGCATTTTGTACCATATTTTGGAGCTGCCCCAAACCAACACCAAATGAACCAACCCTCGCTGAAAAAGCATTCTTGTCTCATGTACCAAGCTGATGATTGGAAGACACTCGCGATCCAGCCAATCAGAAGCAGACATTACCCCAGTCAGGAAGAAAAACTCTTCAAGACGTAAAAAGAACTACACGGGTACACGTAGACAAGGAAGTAAATCCTTTTAAATTCCGCCGCTTTGCTCCATTTGTGCCTCGCCAGACTTTAAAAACATATATATTTTAATTGCGTAAGCTTTTCATTCACAATGATTTTTATTATTTTAAGTTTTGTATTTTTTTTATTTTTTTCATGGGTTTGAATTTTTGTAAAGTACTTTGGTCAGCCCTGGTTGGTGCTATAAAAAATAAAGTTTGATTAATTGATTGATTGATTGATTGATTGATTGATTGATTGATGAATTGAACCGACTGCATCAGAGTAGACATAAGTGCCCCCCCCCCCTCCTTCCATAAGTGGTGAAGAGTAAGAAGGTGGGATTGATGAAGCTGGTTCTGACTGAGTCAAAGTGGAGAAGGATTGGTCCAGCTTTTAAGGAAGTGGGTTAAAAGAATATTCTAAGTTGGCGTCAAGTAACTCCTCCCAAAAAACGTTTGACAAGTTTTGTGTTTATTAATTCTCAATGTATGAACCGTATCTATTTACACGCCTACGAAAGATACAGTTTATTTATTAATTAAAATTTCAACATAAGATTTCAGCAGAGAAGATAAAGAAGCTCCTCCACAACTACCTCAAGAGATTTCCGGGTGTTAATGATGTTCAAGGGGGGAATTCAAAATATAATGAGCTGGGGTGTGTAAAAAATGGTAAAGTTTCTGTTGTCATTATGATATAAAAAGAGTAAATAAATGGTTCCCATCACCATGAGAAGGAAAATAATGCACCTTTAATGTCTTAACACCAATGCTGCAAATACGTTCAAAAATAAACTCCGCATGAAAGATGGCTACAAAAAAAAAACAACCTCATCCACTGTTTTTCTGCCCCATCACTCAACGTAACCGGAATGGGCTTTAATCAGCAATTAGTGAATGTAAACTAAACATGTATTTGCATCACCTGAAGCTGTAATCCGGGGTAAAAGCTTCACCGTTACAGATTCTCTGATTTTCTGTAATGGATGGAGGTAATGAAATCAGATAAAGGGTTCATTTGCTCGTAATAATGCCAGGTGGAAAAAAAAAGGATTCATTCGACGAGTCTGGAATAAAGCTCTTTTTCAAATAAGGGCTTCGAGATGGAGACTTTTCTTCCCCGATAGATACTGTACGCTGTAATTTGTTCTATAAGATGCTATGAAAGAGGCTGTGAGATGATGGGTGTTATGAACCTTACCCCAGCAAAATGCCCATTACCATTAGCTGCAAAATGTGTCCAACGGCGCCGTCCATAATGAGCCTTTTCAGCGTTCACCGATGCTTTTCTGTAAAGATAATCATTAGAGTAATTTGATTAGAAGTTCACCTGCACTTGTGATAATTATAGCTATTTTTGGGGAGATTAAATGTTAGATATTTCAATGGATCCGAATGTGTCGCTTTCTCATTTTCAGTTTCATTATTTTTCTCCATTATACCGGACATAATGCGTGAAAATGATTCATTTTGGTATTAAATGTCGTGCGTTTTAGCATCAAACTAGTTTTCCACATTTTGTGGCCAGCAGTAAATAAATAAATTTAGATGAAAGTAGCTTTTTGAAACTTACAGAGAATTTCAACACATTTTGAGCTGTTTTCCATCAGTTAAATGTTAGAAAAGCTAAAAAAAAAATAAAGCAGAGCAACCAACAAAAAAGTAAAAAAAATCTTTTCAGTTGTTTTATCCACATTCATTGATTTATTTGCATACTTTTTTTGTTTTTATTGTGTTATTTCGCTACCATGAGAAATGTGTTGTTTTAAACAAACAAACAAAAAAATTCTAAATACTATTCTACGTATTTTTCTTTTTTTCTGATATTTACAGAACAACTCCAGTTGGAAGAGGTTACAGCTAGACATCAAACGCACATGAATCATGTTTTTAAAGAAAAAATTACCTGAAAGGAAGGGTTTCTGAGCCAGGGGTGTTAGTGAGATGCCCGTCCGGCGAGTGCCAGGCTGTAACCTGCTGTTGTTCTGTACCCCGAGCTTGGGCTGGAGGCACCAACACAAACGGGACCTTTTGTTTGAGAGGTCATTGTGTCTATTATTAGAATACAGTAAAGAGCTGACTCGCTGAGAGCAGACAACATGCTCCGAACTGAACTCAGGTGACCTGCCCATGAAATCTAGAATAAACATTCAGTCTATTTTCACTGATTGATCATTTACCCAAAACATTGACGCACTGAATCGGAACGATTTATTAAAAGGTCAAATAAATGCTTAATTTATATACATATTTAAAGATTAAAATTACCCAATGAAATCAAAGGAGGAGTGATTCTGAATGCAAACAAACATTTTGAGCAAACATCCTGCAGGGGGCGGCGTAACATTGGGGTTTCAATGTCCAGCCACCGCACCCTTTTGATCAACTTTCACCACATCAAAGTCAAAGCATTTCAACGAGTTCACTTAAAAAGCAGATATTTTAACATTTATCGATGACAAATAATAAGTTCTGCTGTTGGTGGTACATTTGTGTTGCTGTGAAACTCAAAGTGATAAAGCTGCTCAGGAGAGCTTGTGGTTGCACCTTTGTTCAGTTGATTTGAAACTGCAAACCACAGATATCGACATCATTTAACGATAGTCTACTTATTATTTACTAATCCGCCAGTATTTTTTCATTCTGTTCAATCGTTTCTGCTTTAACGGGATAGGTGTGGCCAGGGTGCTCTGAAAACTACATGGAGCTCTACTAGTCCTCCTGCTCCATCTCTACTAGAGATTTTTCTGATGTCATATTGAAATAAAAAGTTTCCAAATCAATGTTTGGTCTAGATTTTGATGACCTTTTGACCACAAAAATTTCTGGATTCTGGTTTGAGTCCCAGCAGAAGTGAGTGGGGGTTAAATGCTCTTCTTTTAAAAGGTTCTGTTGAATTTAGCCTTTTTTTTGCCAAAATTAAATCAAGGTTTTGATATTTTTTTGATGCTATCAATTGATTGATTTAATAAATGTTCTAAACATATGAGGAAACAGCACTAGTACAACACTAAACACATGTGAAACTTGCAGGTTTTCCCAGAATAAACAATGGATTTTGGGAAAAACATGACTTTGGCCGAGTTCATGGGAATATGTGAGTTTGATTTGTCTGTGACTCGTCCGTTGCTCTTGTTTTCCCAAAGGTAAAGTAAATAATGTTACCTTTTTGGTGTTTTTTTCAACACTCTTCAAATTCTCCATCAGTCTTGAGCTGTGTTTTACGTTATTTGAATGTATTCAGCTGGTCGTCAGATTTGTTGATAGCGCTGTTAGCATAGCCTAGCATGGGTAATTGAATCCGATTAGACCGCTAGCATTTCATTTCAAATGGTGAAAGGGTAAAAAAACATTACCACATTTTTGTTACGTGAAACTAAACTCTCTCAGAGTTTGATTGTGTTGTAAGAACAGCAGATAATGAAACTTTATTGATTATTACGCCAAAAACTAACATAGAATTGAACAACATCAGTCGATTAATTTTAATAAATATATATATAATTTTCTATTCGTACTACAACATGCTTTAATTCTAGAAGTCAAGTGTTAAATAAGAATAATATGGCATAATTACAGAAATGCTACTGGACTAATCCGATTCAATGATCTATGCTAAGCTAAACGCTAAAGTTCCATCACCAGATCTGGAGAATGAGTTTGCAAAGCTATAAAACGCTACTTTTATAATTGGGGTGGGAAATCTCCTCTTTTTACATGTTTTTAATTAAACAGATTTGATTCCTTGGTAGAAACTTGAACATTGTTTATTAAAATCATATTATTATTATCCTTCTCGGCCTTCCTGAATCGAGTTTGGTTTCTTCTACAGTCCAAAAACATGCTTCTGGTAAATTAAGGAGGGAAGGTGAGTGAATGTGGAACTGGGAGGGACTGGAGACCAGTCATAGCATCATCCTGGCTTTTCTAAGTGTAAGCCCGGATAACCAGCTGAACCCTGTGACCCTAACAGGGATTAATCGGGTAAAGAAAATTGATGGATGAATGGTTTGGCTCCGTGGCTAAAGGTGGCACCTCTGAGCTAAAGGTGTGACAGGCAGAGACTGAGAGATTGATTAGTTTCAGCTGCTTTTCTTCCACTCGAAGAAAACAAAGCAGCAAGGATTTGCTTCGGCTGCACAAAGGCATGCGATGGGGATGATATGTTTATTTTATTATAGTTTATATTTAACTTATCTTTGTTTGTTAAAGAAAATAAACAAACCAAAAACAGCTATATGTACATTTATGGATGTTACAAATCTTTTAAGAAAATTCCTTCATTAAAAGCTTAAGAAATATATAAATTGTTTTACTTCTCTTTTTTTACAGTGTGTTTAATAATCTTTTTGAAAATTTTTTGTGTAGTTTCTGAGGTATTTTATAGCATTTTGTCACCAAAAATAACTTGTGGCCTTTTTGGTGCATGTGGTTCTAAAGTAATTCTCTGTTGTTATTAATGTGCTATATATATATATATATATATACAGATGCTGGTCATCTATATCTTTATTTATAAATAACAAAAGTTTATTTATTTCATAGCTTTGATGTTTGTTTCTAAATAGAACCTTTGAAGATAAGTGTTCCACTATGATTACGAGCCAAAGAACCAGATTTGGTTCTATATAGAACCTTTTTAATAGAGAGAGAGTAGCTCAATAGATCATAAAGAAAGTATAAATAATATTAAAATACCTTTTTGAATGATCAACAGTTTAAAATGTACATGAATTAACTCATTCTTGCTATGGTTACATACACGGATTAAAGTTGTAGCTTCGATCGATTAGAAACATGACTGAAACTGAAACCAATGTTGATCTACAGACTTTCTCCTGATTCTAAATAAATAAAAGCAACGCTTTCTTTAGCGTAAAGAACTTAATTAAAAACAAGGCAAATCTCTTTTCATTGTGAAAAAAGGAATGATTTGTGTTCGAGGAGGCTTTGTAAATCACGTAACCCCCACCCCCCAGACCTTTATTATGTATTAAATATCAAAAATATTTGGACACTTTCTTCCTAAGGGTTTGTGAAGCTGATCAAATAATAAAAATGACAAACCCACACACACAACATTAAAATATCAGAACTTGACTTACATACGTTTTATGTACAATCTACATGCAGATAAGTTGAGTATTATGAACAAAACTATTGAAACTCTCGTTTATTTTTGTGTTTTTGGACGCAAAGTTTCTCCACTGGCTGGATTCACTGGATTTATTCACGTTGCAAAATATGGAGCTTTTTATGAGATTTCCCCGAATTAATAATGCAAACTGTTGTGGAAAACGGGCTTTAAATAAGTGACATTTCTGGAAGTAATAAAAACAATTGTGACACGGCAGCCGAGCTCTGGAGAGGAAATCATTTACTTTTTATTTTGGCCTGTTGGTAAAAGTAAGTAGTGGATTGAAGTAAGAAAATTCCGGGATCTGAATGAGGCAAATAAATAAAGCGAAACCCTATAAAATCAGATATTTTACAAGACCAACCGTAGATGATTTCACTTTTAATCTCATGTGACCTCATTATTTAATCAGCACATAATAACAAGCGTTTAATTTGCATGGCCAAAGCGCCTCCCGAAACAGATTGTGTTTCTTTCAAAAGCTTCATGTGGACAAACAAAGCCTTTTGTTAAGAACAGAAAAAGTGTTTCAAGTTTAAAAGCTCAAATTCAATCAGTGATGAAATGCTGTAATATCTGCGGTCCATATCTTAGTTCTTTCATTTCCATCATGTTCCTGAAATCAGCTTCCTAATCGCCCTGCCCCTTGATCATATCTTCTAAAAATAAACCACAAACATGTTTAATTAAAAGCAATCTGTGCTTTGTTTTCTTTATAATCCTAATGAAGTGTTCTGCTTCTGCAGTGCTTCACGTGTGCAGTGACGTGTTTCATGCATCATTGTGTTGAGGCTGTCGAGCATTTAGCGCATTTTAAGACTCTGAGAAAACACTTCTCGCACACGATCACAAAGGCTGCATTGGATTCTGCAAAAACAATGCTGATATTACCTTTCAGACAATGTGTATGAATGTGAAGGAGCTTCTATCTGCAAAAAAATGACAAGAATGCTTTAACTCCTCTTCTGAATTGCTGTAAAAAGCTGGATGGCCTCAAATTTTCTGAAATTAAATGATCGTAAAACAGAGATTTCTTTATTTGGACAAATTGAAAATCTAGCTAAATCTGTAAATGAAAATTTGGTTCCTATGACCGGGTACAACAAAGTAGCTGTAAAAAATGTAGTTGTTTGGTTTGACAGAGAACTTAAATTATTGAGACTTTTAGCGAAAGTGAAAAATTTTCTCTCTGTTAATGATCTTGAAAAACTCATTTTCTCACGACTCGATTACACTTTATTTACAGGAGTTCATCAAACAGCTCTGGTACGGAGCAGGCAGTTCAAAATGCGGCAGCTAGACTGCTGACAGCTACACGCAAACATGAGCATATTACACCAATATTGTTCTCTCTTACATGGTTGCCGGTTCGTTTTCGAATAGAATACAAACTTTAAGCCAGTGGTTCTCAAACTTTTTTGGTCAAGCCCCCCTTTAAACTTTTAAAAGAATCTGGGGTCCCCCCCCCATCACTCACGAAGCTCCCTGAACCAGGTTTTATGCTGTCCGCTTCCAGCGTTTTTAGGGATAGGACACACATCGACCTGCCTGGGTCTGTGCGACTTTTCTCTTCCCTTTTACAAACAGATGCATCTTTTACTCTAAGTCTTTTGGCTGTTTATTTTTTGTGTTCTTTTCTTTTTATGCTTTTTATACCCCCCCCCCCCCCGCAGTGCCCCGCCCCCACTTTGAGAACGACTGCTTTAAGCGTTTGTTTTTAAATCTTTAAATAGCTTAGCTCCCTCATATCTTGAAACCTTAGTAACATGTCAAACTTCTGTGAGATCCCTGAGATCTTCTAATCAGCAACTTTTAACAGTTCCCAGAGCAAGATTAAAACTTAAGGGCGACCGCACTTTCTCAGTTGCGGCACAGAAACTGTGGAATTTGTTACCTCTGAGTATTAGATCAGCTCAGAGTTTTCTGTTTTTTTCCTGTGTAGTGTTATGTCTTTGTTTTTGTATATTTATGTAAATGTTTTATTTTGTTTTGTCTTTAGTTTTTGTTGTTTTTTCTATTTTTGTACAGCACTTTGGGCAACAATGGTTGTATTAAATTGTGCTATAGAAATAAACTAAAAAGAAAATTAAAGAGAAATTGAGATTCTGTTAACAAAAAAACATTCAAAGTGCAGTTGTAGAAGAAGATGGTGACCAGGGTTCCCATCATAAAGTTACACTCGTAATATTTCAACACTGGAGCGTACACATCAGAATCAGAAAGATGTTTATTGCCAAGTGTACAATATCTAGGAATGAAACTTTCTAAAAAGATCCTCAAAGAAGGGTCTGGCAAGTATTTACTGTTTCCTCCCCTGCCGTCAGATCCAACTCACCACCTGAGAGTCCATGTGGACGGGATGATAATTTGGCCGGCGAACCAACATTCAAAATAATCCCTGCCTCCCTTTTCTTTCTAATGTGAGTGTTTGATGTTGTGATGGGTTACGGTTGCAAGAGCACCGCATCTCCCAGCGGTACCGTTTTTAACAATATAACCCACTCATTTACAAGGAATGCGTCTATAGTACTTCACCAACCCCCCTACAAAATGTCACCAAGGGCATTTCTGCTTTCCCTATCGTTAAGAAGTTTTTTTTTTGTGTTTGATATGATAAATTTGGAGACTTTATGGTCACAGTATGATTCAAAGAATCATGGGATGTTTCAATACGCCATAAGGCCCTTCGCAAACAGTTGCTCACATATTCCCCCACCACTTTCACCAATTAAGATCAATTAAGATTCCGTTTCAAATCCAAACTGGACTTTGACACCAATTATGAAGATATAATACAACTCAAGAGAGATGTGAGTTTTATTATAAATGCTGATACTATTTTTTTTAAGCCGTTAGCGCTTTTCTAAATGAACAGACTCATTAATCTTTCACGTTCTCTCTGTTTCTCATTAGTGTCTGTAGAGATGGGACGTTATTGTGATGCTTTATGTGCTTTGTCCTTTTGTCTCTGTCTGTTTGGTAATTATAGGCAAACAGTCGATTTCTATTGGGTAATGATTCTAATCGCTCTCTTTCTCTCGTTGAGTAATTACAAGTTCAAAGTGTAGCGATGGCTTTCAGCGTCTTTGCGTTTCACGTCAAATCCTTCAAACAACCTTTATTAAAACTTTATTTCACTCGCGTTTTCTTAACTGTAACTGGCACAATGTTATCGTAGATGAATTTTCAATATTCTCGATGGGAGCTGAGTAGAAAGCTTCTGAAGGAGATTGATGGCGACGCCTCCGGTGACAAAGTAATCAATGAGAGATTAATTGAGTGACATCCATCAAAAAGTCTGCTGACACCCGTTCTAGGGGATTGAGAACATACGCTGCACCAGCATACGTTTTGTTTGGTTTACTCCCTGAAATTCTGACACTTATTTAAACCACATTTAAACATGGCCGTTTCTTTCTTTTGAACTGCTAATGCTAGAGCTGCGTAGCCCTTCAAGGCCCGAGGACTTTCAAAAGGCTATGATGGATTTTACAGCGGATACCACATATGTGCAAAGCTCCAACACTGGAAAAGAGCCACACATACAAATGAAAATGGCTAAATGCCAGTGTTGCCTCCATTATTAATGACATGGGACTTTTACAGTCATGCGCCAAAGCTAGGGACTTTGTCCTGCGGCAGAATAGATGTGGGGCTAATCGCCCTCCTCCAAACTTTTCCAAACTCTGAGCAAATCTCTAACACCATTTGTAGAAATGTAGCCCTTAATGTTTAAGGAACCTCCACCATGCTTCACTGTTGCCTAAAGACACACATTACAGTTCAAAATATCATCCGCACTTCCAACTACCCACGCCAAATATTTAATGTTGAATGTTGCATTGAGTCGCTTTGCCCCATTTGTCCCTTCTCCAGTCACTAGCTAGGCCCCACTGGTTTCTACTAGTTCTGAGCCTATGACACAGCTGGACATCTTCTGTTCTTGAAGACCTCACCTTAAATACTGTTCATTCCTCAGTCTTTCTGAGAGACCTTGTTGATCCTGTATAACTACATTGTGTCTGGTTGCTTTGCTGTGCTCAAATTTGCCGTGTCTAGAAACTGTCTCTCAGCCTCCTACACAGCTGTTTCTGTTTCAGTTCAAACTATGTGTGACATTGATGATCATTAGCACCTGTTCAATCATGACTTTCTCTGACTTTGTGAAAGTGTAACTTTACGAATTGATGCTGATTTGGAGGCAAAAGGTTGCACCAAACACCAAAAAATGACTTGATTTAGATTTTTATTTTGTTCCCTTTTTTTTAATTCTCATTTTGTGAGACATAAAACATAAACAAGCATTAGTAACATGAAAGCATTCCTTGTTTACAACAGCACTTTTTACAAATAGACACTCCACGATTAAACGAAATATTATGTGTATATCATTTTTTTAGCCCAATTCCTTACCAATTGATTTCAAGGGGCAAGTGAAGGAATAATAAAATTAAAAAGTCTAAATAAAATGGAAACATAAAATAGTCACAATGTCAAGTTTTTTTTTTAGCTTGTTTAGTTTGAGGTACTTTTTGTTTTGGTTTTTTTTTCGTGTGTTGAGTGCTGAATGTCATCTTTGTAGTCTTTCCTTTTACTTCGGTTAACACTGGACTACATTTCCCATAAGCCCCAGCTGAGGACTCACCATTAGAGCTGAGCCAGGTGCGTCGCGTACCTCAACCCTCAGAAATACCGCAGCTGCATTTTATTTTATTCAGTTTGTGAGTCAAACAGTACTTTCAAATGCAACGCGTGTATTGGAACGACTTATTGCTTCCAGATCGAATGTCAAATATTGATGCGATAAAAACTGATCTGAGATCATCCAATCACATCACATCTTTTCGAATCGTTTGCAGACTGAGGAAGGATTGAGTGTTGTGTTGTGAGGGTTCAAGAACGCTGCCGTACAGTAAGCTTCGTTATATTCCCCGAAACAAAGACTTAATGTTCATCTGTCGAAATACTTTTAGAAAGAAGCATGTTTCGGTTCGGCGTTACTGTATTTTGTACAGGGAGCACCTGAGGTCAGTCAGGTGTAGCTGGCGGGTTGGTGCATCACGTGGTCAGGGTTGAATTCCCTGGAAACACGTGGAAATGCAGCTGCAGTGAACTTTAAGTTGCTGAATAATGACGCTGTTTTATTTTTAAAGTCGCTGAATATCTTTAATTTGTCACTACTCAGCTCCTTGCAGGAATAAACCTAACCTGACTCTAAATGTGACACTCAAATATTATTATTAGATTTAATAAAATATTAAATCTGAGCCGCTCCAGCGAATGGGGGCCATTTGCTTGATGTAACTTTTGATTTCTTTCTTTTTTTATTATTATTAAACTCAAAGTTTTAAGTTTTTGTTTACATACTTATTGGGTATTGGTCAATCTTAAGTAACTTATTTAAACGTTTTATTAGATTTATAATCAAAAGATGGCTGTTGTTTTTTCTTGTTACTCGTTAGTTTTTAAGCAAAGCGTTAGCAAAAACATGCTAAACAGCCACAGGATTATAGATCCAGGAAACTCAGTTATTTACCCAATATGTGCATTTTTAACTTTAAAACTAAGTAAATCTCTGAAATAATAGGATGGTATTTTTAATGACGCTCCAAGAAATCATCGCAAAATCATCAAATATGCAAATGAGAAACTGAGAGAACTTACCTTTGTTCTTCTCATGGCCTTCTAAAGATCCAAGTGAAGCAAATACCTGCTGAAAAACAGACTTCTGGAAATTCCCCAGTTTTTCAGGAGGGGGAGGGGTAACAGGAACGAGTAAAAAGCTGGAGACATGACTAAAATTTATATTTTTTAAATCTCAGAAAGTATAGATATTTGTACAACTCTCTCTTTAAAAGATCTATAATTATAATTTATGGTAAAGTACAGCGTAAACGCATCTTTTTTCGCGTGGATTTAATCAATATTTTACATGTATGCTATTGGAATCTGTTTTGAAATAAAAAAAAAAAAGAACTTTTGAAAACTTACTTTCTTTGTAACATGAAGCGACAAGAAAAGATCAGGTTTGCGTTTTCGGGAGGCGGGGAAATCTTCCATATCATCATACAGAGATTAGTTTGAAGCTTTTAGTCGACTATTTGTTTTTTAAGGTAGTAACTAAACAGACGTTCGGATTTATTTCTCGTTTCTGCGTGAAAGGTAATGTTAAAACATTTGAAAGATGCTTATTGTGATTGTGTTTTTGAACACCCGGAGCTTACCTTTCAGATGTTACCTGTCCGAGGGGCTTCACTGTTGTCCATGACCCCTGTGATGGAGTATCATGTAAACATCTCTGTTTTTCTGCAGCTCCTGGATTCAGCCTGGAGCGATGCAGAATCCCCCATCGCCTCATTATCTGGCTCTCAGCATCTATGTGATTTACACACCTGCACCACACAAAACCTCCAGCGGGGTGGGGGTGCTGGAGGATATACAGTACGGAGCTGACAGGAGGTACTGCAGAATTTTCAAAAGAATTGTTTATGGCGTGGATGAGCAAGAGAGAGCGGGAGAGGATGATAATGACCAGATGTCAGATTGAAATCTAATACGGTTAATGCCGAGCCGTGCTTGTAGCTCACACTGTGGAATTACGGATTCGACACACATTTGCAAGCGATGCGAGGCGTTTACTCGTATGATGCGAGGGTATGACATAGAGGAGGAATAGAGTGTGCCAGGCGACTCTCGATGTGGCAACACTGGAAACCTGTGCGCAGATGATTCATGTGCCAAAATAAGATTCAGAACGTTTCCTCAAAATCATAATTCTTTTGATTACAGATATTTCACAAGACCTCCGTACAACCCTTGCATCCCACATTTTAAGAAGGTAGTTTACACTGTGAAAATAAACCCTTCGTTTTATGGTAATAAACCGGCAGCTGTGGTTGCCAGAATTTTACAGTCGTTAAAATTCAGTTTTTAGAGTTTTCTTAATGGTTTATAACTGTTTATAACATAATTTTGTTTAAATAAAAACATTTAATCTAAGGATAAAATCCAAGAATGTAAATCTTAATATTTTTTTAATTTATTTTTTTAAAGCTGAGAACTGTCTGTTTTGAAAGTTTGTGCTGTAATAATTGTGGTAATCATAAAATAAACTAAACAGCACGATTAGCAGTGGTTACCCAAAGTTTACCGTCAAATATACATTAGTTATTTTAACCGAATTGTTCTGTAAATTTTCCATTTTGTAATCACATAAATTTTAGAACATTTAAAATCAGTGAAAATATTGTAATTTGTTAGGTTTTACGATTACTAAACCATATTTTCGTAGTTTTATCTTCTTTTTCCATGTTTTCATTTATTCTTTCATTCATTTTTGGGGTCCTGGGAGTCTGCCGGTGCCTTTTTTGGGCGAGAGGCGGGGGTACACCCTTGTCGCCAGTCGATCGCAGGGCAACACTCACTCACACATTCACACCTAAGAGGAATTTAGATTATTCCATTAACCTAAGCCCCTGTTTAGTACCCGGAGAAAACCCACGCAAGCACAGGGAGAGCATGCAAACTCCTTCCAGGAAGGTCTCCGGCGAGCCTCGAACCGACAACCTTGCTACCCAGTGCTACCGACTGCGCCACCGTGTCGCCCCATATTTTCACATTGTTTTAAATTTTAAGTTTTACTCTGTAAAGCTTCGTACATTTCTTTTCACTGTAAATTCTACGGTCGTCACATGTTTTGTGAAACCCGGTCTTTTTCTGTAGCATTTATGTAGATTTTTACGGTTACATTTACATATATTTTAACAGTGTAGAAGAAAATGTTTTTAAACCACAGTAAAGTTAATTTCTTAGTTCTTCAGGATCAACAGTTTCATGCTTTTGCCTTTTTATTTTTCTGTTTTTGTTATTGTTTATTTACAATAGTTTATATTTGTACTTAAATAGTGGCTATATGCGCGTACCACACACACACACACACACACACACACCCACACACATGCACACACGCACACACACACACTTTTTTCAGAAAATATGAATATGAACACAAAACACATTTTTCTCCAGTATCCTTTGAGAACATGCTGCGTTAATTTTTCCATCAATTTTCCATAATTTCCTGTGCTTTTGGAGCTTACCCAAAACATCAGTGACCCACCTCCGTGCTTCACTGTGGGGACGGTGTTCCGCTCATGTTGAATCATCTCCAAATGTAGAGTTTCTGAAAGTTATTTTTAGTCTCATCGCTCTGAATAATGTTGTTTCAGAAGTTCGGAGCTTGTTTCTGAGCTGTTTGGCGTATTGGAAGCGGCTTCTTTGTGGCGTTTGTGTTGAAATGGCTTCCTTCTGGCAATGCGACCGCGAACTTTTCCTCAGGCGTTTCCTTAGTGTGCTCCTTGAAACAGTCACAACCACGTCTTCTCAGAGAGCCCTGTGTTTCAGCTGAAGCTATTTGAGGGGTTTCCTTCGCATCCCTTACAATTTTTTCTGGCAGTTGTGGCAGAATCCCTCACTTTCGACTTCTTCATCAGAGTTGGAACACGGCTGATTGGCATTCCCAAAATGTCCAAGAAATCTGACGATTTCTGAAAAACAAAAACCGTATTTTCTTATACATCCTTGTGCTCATTTAGTTCCTATTCGCGGTCAAAGCTGTTTCCTAACTGTGAGGCGGATAAACAGTCCATTAATGATTAGAGATCTCCTCCGGTGAACCCTCGGCTCGTTCTTAAAGCCACTCCATGTCTCTCTTATCTCTCGGCTTAGCTAACTCATCCATGTAAGCATCGCCCCCCCCCCACCCCCCCCGCACCCCCAAACCTTGCACTCACCTCCTACCTCCCGTTCGAGAAGTCTCTGAGGGTCCCGTCTGTCATCTTCACAAAGAGACATCCGTGACACGCTCTGCCAGCGTAACCAGGATGCCAAGGAGACGAGATGAGCTGGCGATGCCTCTGTTTTTTAATTCTGACTCGTGGTTTTACTGACAATGAGGATCCTTTCACTCAAACATTACAAAAACACTGCTTTTGTGATCCGGCTAGCTGCTAATGTACAGCACTGCGCAAAAAAAACAAAACGTAGAAACAGGTTTTCACTTTCAGAGAAAAGTGATTTATCTACAACTAAAACCAAACGAATGATCGTCACATAGGTCATGAACTGAAACAGAAACAGCTGTGTAGGAGGCTTAAAACAGATTTCTCTTTTGTTAATTGAGAAAAATAAACGCTTAATGCATTTCTAAAGGTATTCTTTTGGGTTTTTCCTCGAGAGCTGTTATTTTTATATTATTTATTAAAAGTACACCCAACACATTTGGTTTTCAGTGTTGAAGGACCCCAGATGACGAACAGAGACCGAGTCGTCTCTCAGGTTCTGTCGCCCGTGCTGTGCGGGAGACAGACGAGGGATGCTTTCAGAGAGCCTCAATTCAGCTGGAAACCTGGTGACCTTTCTTCGTTCCTGACAAGAGGACTTTGCTGCCCTTTTGTGCAAATGCTAATTTATACGTTTGTCATTTAAAAGCAGGCTCCTGTGGGACAGGCCCAGCATGTCCAACAGAGGCAAGAGCAAAGCCCCGGTGGCCACGGAGGACGATTGTCTGATTGGTGTTGGCTGTGAAGTGGTGAGCGACTGGAAGTGGCCTCTGGTCTGCATTAAATGTGTTTCTGGAGTGATCTTTACAGTAATGTGTGCCGGTGACCTTTGGGTTTGAAAATAAATGTATTTCTCACCCATCCTCCGCCTGTCCTGTCCCTGGTTTCCTCTTGAGGGGAACTCTTGTTGTTGTATGCCACAAATCCTGAATTTGAACAACTGCCTCGATGTATTTATTTGTAATATTTTCCATCTTGCGTCACAGGTACCGTTCCAATGGAATCGACAAACCTTTCAAAAATGTATTTTTAACTTCATTTTTCACTTTAGCATCCAATGATTATTTATGTCTTGTTCTTTTAGTTTTTGCTCTATATTTCATTTAAAAATTTTGTTTCTGGAATTTGCAAATTTGTGTAATTTAATTTGTGTATGTGTATATATTACAAAATATTTAATAAATCTGTATTTATAAGAAAATCTTTTTTATTTCCAGAATAAAATGACAAAAATTGCCAGGGGTTTGTATTGTTTCTTGAAAATGTGTATGAATTTTCTTAATAAATATATAAAAAATAACCCTGTGTGACGTCAATGTTTTTAAACTTAATTTCATCATTTTTCCATACACAAACTGCACCATACAAAAACAGAAAAATGTTTTAGCAACTTGCCTTTACTTCTAAATGACGTCCACATGCCTCTCTTTCCAAAGAAATGAATAGATAACTTGTTTGTAGAAGTGTCGCTTTACATTCTTCAGTTTTAGACGTCTTCGTTTAATAATGACCTCCTGCTGCGATTCCTTCTCTTTTCTCCCTTTAACAAGGGATGACATTTGACGAGAATGGGGTTCAGGCTTGTGCCCGTGAGTTGGCCATAGCTTCCTGCAAGCAAATTTGTTTATTCCCCGAGGTGTAGTTCCTATGTCTGGTACTGTGCTAGTTAGAGGTGAATTTTTTTGCCATGGAACAATAGGAACCATACAATTCTGTTATTTAAGAGGAAGAAAAGAAGAGCTGACTCATTGGAGAATCAGACCCGGGAAGACTGAGACTGGTATGATTCATTTTAAGCACTGCCTAAAGAAAGGGTTTGTGCTCTCGAGCCGAAGCGAATCTTTTTATGTTTAAATAAACAAATGCCCTGTTTTACAGATTAGCATAGTCTCTCCATGGACATAAATTCAGCCGTGGACGCAGAGTCTGGAGGAAGTTTGAGTCTTGAAGAGAATTTCGAAATCAATGCAGAGTTTGACAGAAAGCCGGTGAAGATCACAGAGAAGCGGAGTTCTATGTTCTGAGCGAGTGGTGCATGTAATGACTCTGAATAATGTTCTCCATCGTCCAGACCAGCTTCAGGTGAATGCAGACCGGGCACCTGAACCATGACCCTTCCTTCTTTAAAGTGAGTACTGAAGGTTGGTCAAAGATGTACTTTATCTGTGTTTCACGTTGAATAAAATGGGAATAAACACTTATAGTTTTATACCTTTCTGAATAACTTTAACAGAGTTGACTGACAGCACAAAGGCCTTTAGAACCCTTCCGCTTCAAAGCTTCGGTTGCCCTTAACCAATAATGCTCTCTTATTGTTCGCCCTTCCTTCATATTTCACTTTGGTGGATATTTTTGCCTTCGCTAGAAATGTTATGCCAAAGGTTCAGCATAAAATAATGGTGCGCTTGACCTTTTTTTCCTGGTATGGATGGATAAAAGGAGAAAAGAGGGAGAGAAAGAGTCTCACAAAAGAGGCAGGGGCAACACGGCGCCTCAACTGAACCCAGAGGGAGACTGGAGGAAATGTCACCTGGGCTCAGAGCGAAGGCTCACTTTATGTTGTTTTTACTCTTTCGTTTTATCGATGAAGCTGAGAAATGAGAGGGAAATTTAAACAACGAAAACAAGTCAGCCTTTTTTTTTTTTCAAAAATGAAATGACGGTTGTTAGGTTGGCTCCTCTAGGCTCATGCACTTCTCACATAAATCTGAGTTTGAGATCTGGCTGCACAGTTCGTGTATTTCTAGAGAACCCCAGAGACTCGTGACAACCTTTGGAGTTCAGTAAAGCACTAGACACTTTGCAGTTGAGCTTTGGGGCAGAAGGGTCAGTAGGTCAGTCTGCAGGGTTTTCTTCTTGCTCTATTGAGCCTAGAGAAGGCAAATGACCTAATTACCTGTCTGCAGAATTGCCTGAGATCTCACAAGGTCATTTATTTGTGTCTGTATATGCAGAGCTAGTTTAAATCTCCCGTATCATCATTGAGGAAGCAAAACTTTATATAAACTGGAACTCGAATGTCTTTTATTTAGCATGAGGATAAGTTTAAAAACAATTATCACTTTTTTTTATAACAAAAGTCAAATATTTGTGTGGTTGCTAGGGTACATCTTTGTGAATAGTCGGTTGCTAGGCATTTTTTCCTCCTAAGTGATGGGTTTTACAAATGATTTTTAATTATTTTGGAAAGTGTGCCGTAAGATAAGCTATCGGTACCAAAGGTTAACGATGCTAGCAAACTAGTTACTGCTAACATGCTAAAAAAAATGCTAGCTTGATGCTGCATCACGAAAGTAACTTGTAAAATCACGTTTAACCGTTAAGAAAACCATGTTGTCTGAAATGTAAAAAAAAAAGAATATATTTGTAATTCTAACACGGGTTGTATTTCCTTATTTCGTTGACATCACTGACATGAGAAGCATTATGGCGTAGCATTTAGTGTAATAGTGCAAGGCCAGATACGTGAAGATCTGTTATTCCTGTACCTTCAGCCATTCCAGTCCATCTTGTTCCCAATTAGATAACATTTCTAGACCAAGCATCTTCTCTAGAGAGTCCTCAAGATAAGTCTTCCTGTCTAGTACTGTGACCCTCAGGACAATAGTCTAGCTTTGATAACTATAAGCCGAAAAACCTTCATTTGTGAATAAATAAGAGTCCTGTCAGACTGTAGCATCAATAATAAAGCATCTTTTATCTCAATCAGTTTATGAGATGTCCTTCAAGAACGTTCAGAAATGGTTTGCAATAATTCACAATGTGTTCGATATTGCATCTATTGCAGGAACTTTCTACAGAAAAAAACCTTCCTTGCTTGCTTCCTACCTGCCTTCCTTCCTTCATTCCTAGTTTCCTTCCTTCCTTCCTTGCTTTCTTCCTTGCTTTCTTGCTTCCTTCCTTCCTTCCTCCCTTGCTTCCTTCCTTCCTTGCTTCCTTGCTTCCTTCCTTCCTTCCTTGCTTCCTTTCTTCTTTCCTTGCTTTCTTCCTTCCTTGCCTCCTTCCTTCCTCCCTTGCTTTCTTCCTTCCTTCCTTCTTTCCTTGCTTTCTTGCTTCCTTCCTTCCTTCCTTGCTTCCTTTCTTCTTTCCTTGCCTCCTTCCTTCCTCCCTTGCTTGCTTCCTTCCTTGCTTTCTTCCTTCCTTCCTTCTTTCCTTGCTTTCTTGCTTCCTTCCTTCCTTCCTTGCTTTCTTGCTTCCTTCCTTCCTTGCCTCCTTCCTTCCTCCCTTGCTTGCTTCCTTGCTTGCTTCCCCCGTTGCTTCCTTCCTTCCTTGCTTGCTTCCTCCGTTGCTTGCTTCCTTTACAGAATAAATAAACAAAAACCATCAGGCATTCTATAGAATCCCAATATTTTCTTATTCCCAATAAATCAAATATGGACAAAACAACTCTTCACGTGTGACGCTTTATTAAAAACAGAACCACAATATTCTTAAAAAGTTTAAAATATTTCTCCTAAAATTCAAACTCATGTTTCTAAAAAAAAAAAAAGAAATCAATTAGTGATCAATTTGCTGTTATTATTTCCTGCTGTTCTATGCTGAGCCGCTGATATTTGAATAACGTGCTGCAAGAGTTCGGACTGTCCACCTCAATTTATCTCTGTTTCTGACTGATTGACAGTCGCATTGAAAAAGAAGGATGAGACATGGAACCATCGGGGCAGAAGAAAGCATGTCACAGTTTTTTCTTTTTTAAATCAGTGCAAACATGAACAGCTTCAGGCTGATCCAAATCTGCCAATGTGGAACGTCTCTGATTTTATTCATTCTTAAAACTGTGCAGCGATTGCATCAGAAACGTTAGTCCACCTGTCGAGATTCTGCAGGCTCCCAAATAGACTCTCAGGAGAGTTTGGTTGAAATATTAATAAAGAAAATGATTTTAACTCCAGGCGTTTTACATAACATGTAATATTTGAACATAATGCACCACAATTCCAAATACAATCAAAAAAGTGATTGTAAATATAATTAATCTCTATCTTTAATGTGCATAAATCCATCCTGAAATGACCAAAATCCATCCCGAGGATTTCTGTTCACCACAACAATGCAGTCATTTTGAAATTCTGCATCAATGTGTTTTCATTTCCATGCTGTTCCATTAGACGAGGAAAAGTTCAGGCGGAAAACTTGATGAGAAACTAGAAGAATATAGACTGTAACCTTCATTTAATTGATAGAAACCGCCACAAAGACACGGTTTCTGCAGTTAGTGTAATGTATTGGCATTCGGCTAAATATCATTAGTATCAAACCAGCTCGTGTGTGTTTTCCTGAGTGAATTACTGACATTTGCACGCTCGTTAGTACGGCGGGAAAACACACGCAGAGCAGCTGATTGATTTATTGTATCTGAATTAAAAGTTACTGTGACCTTGGATAATTCTCAATTAATTCCTGGTTTTGAAATTAACGTTTATTGATGGCAAACACATATTCATTGCATAGTTTGTCAGTTCAACCCATAACTGGCATTGTTATAATTGGGTTGCCAGTTGAGCCCAATCAAAGGACTAAAGGTGGGTGTTTCACATTATTAACCAGAGCACCATTTTCAAATAATATGAGACAGAAAAGCATCTGTGGAGCTGAAAATTGTGAAATACTTGTACAAGGTATGAAAACATTCGATATTTCACAAAAACAAACCCTTGATCATCAGATTTGTGGCTGATTCAGAGTACACGACGTGCCATTACACGCGATGCCAAGGGAGTCCCACGGACATCAAGGTGTAGAGTCCTCCAGACTCTGGAAACTGTGCGTAACCTTCCATTCGCCGCCGCTAACCACTGATCACAAGCGGAAACAGCTCAATTGAGCAGAGAAATCTCTTTTGTGAGTGCCGTGCAAACCTGGATGTTAGGGGAGTAGCAAGACATGGTGGCACAACATATCGAGATACAAAAGCTCTCCCTCAAAGTACAAAAGACAGCTTGCTCTTAAATGTTTCATTTTCTGAATTTATAAACTTTGTCGCTGCCCCCTAGAGGCCTGGATGATGCACATTAGACAAGACCCTGGTGTTCCTGGTGCAAACACAACTAATGGAATGTTTTTTGTTTTTTTACAGTCTATAAAGTGTTTTGAAATAATTTGGAATAGTGCTTTTTAAGTTTTTTATTTTGAAGAAAAACACTTTTAATCTGTTTGTTCAGTTCAATTTGAGACATAGTCTTTATAGTTGAAATCATGGGAATTGTGCCGACAGTTAAATCTAAATATCATTGGAACGATCGTTTGGAACACGCTCTTCATTTTAAATTATATTATCATCCAAACTAAATATTTGACTCTAAATTGGCACAAATTGTCAGATCTGTTTGTAATTACTGTCAACCCCCAGTTCTTTTAAGACCCCCTGAGCCTCCCACAGCTTTAACACTTCCTTCGAGATTGTCTGGCTTTATCGCTGCACTTCCTCTATTGCTTACTCTGCTTATTAGCAGAGCTCTGATCTGTTGCAGTGTCACTCCAGCCTTATGGGAAATCAATGTGTAATCAGAACGAGGGTCATCCGAATCTACGCCTGCCAGGGCGGCTCCGGAGCCAAAGGGAAACGCAAGGCAAAGGCACAAGAGCTCGGGCCTTAATCAGGTAAACAGTCAGGACTAAACCGTTGTGCTTAGCAAAGAAGTGATGTCAGAAAGTATCGTGGAACAATCCCTTGGAGGATCGGATGTTTGTTTGGTTCTAATGAGTTTGTGAGGCTGTGAAATCGCTTCAGTTGAGACTGCTTATCTTGGCTTTATCGAAGAGATAGAGGAAAGCTGTAAAAGAGAATTTAGACACCATGCAAATCACTGCGCACTTGGCAAGCGTTTTTCACCATATAGTCTGGTTCACAGATCCCAGGTGCATTTTATTGCCTTTTATATGAAATGAAGAGTTGGGGAAAAGGTGTTCTTTGTTTAAATCTTCTTTAAAACATTTATAAACCCATTTAGACCTGTTTCCCCTAAACATTCATTCTGTCGACATAAAAGAGTACTTTGTACTTAACTCAAGCGCTGAAGATTGTACACACGCTTTGATGTTGGCTTGTTAAAGTGCTGTTTAAAAGTATTTTTATAAGCACAATGGAATGGTTGCCAAGGTAATATTTCTGCTTTCTATGGAGGGGTCAGTGACATCATAAAAAGTTCACGTGCAAGTATGAGGGCAATGAATCAACCTCTGAGATTTGTGAGATTTGCTAATTGAGTTACTATCGTAAGAAGTCTGGTTGCTAATGACACACCATAATATTCACAGTGTCACTATAAGTAACATAAATTATATAAAAAGATAATTAAATGTCAAAGAGGCTTGCCATAAAAGGGAGATTTGTGGAGGCACAGAGGAAAACTGTGGCAAGCCAAGTCTTGCTTTTATGAAAATCCGTTGGAAACGTTACAGTGCTGCTCTTTGGAGATCCCCCTGGCTGCAGACTGCAGATGGGTTAAGCCCCACCCACTGAACTTCAGCCCCTCCCATTTGTCGTCTTATCACTTGGGCTCTCTCACCTCAACCCTAACCCTCATACCATGCTTAACCCTGTTTAGCATGGTAGTGACATCACACTTCAACATTCACAATTCATGGATGGGGCTAATGCTTTCTGCAGCCAGCGCTACTTAGCTCCTTGAGGTACTGTACCTCAAGGGGCCTCTACCTCTTTCTCAAAGCATAGGCTAAAAACATAAAACAGCTGCAGAACATGAATGACTGGATGGGTTCTTGTCGCATCCTCATCCTCAAATATTCAGAGGACAACTGTAAAGCCTGGTTCCCAACCCCTCACGCATATCCTCGCAGTACCTCAACAGTCTGGCGTAGGATGAGTGTGTACTGAATAAATGGAACTCCTTTAAAACTAAACTAGTCGTAACGCAGACGCTGAACAAACACAATCTGTTTCATTTAGTTGAGAGAGTTATGCAGCAATTTGAAAAGCTTCACTGAGGCGCTCATTACCAGAAGGAGTGCTCGATGACACAGAGGAGATGTTTTCCTGCGAGCCAAGTCTTAGCGTGCTATTGATCGGTCTATGAAGAGGTCCTTCTGCAACGCTCGGTCCTCCATTATGATAATTGTGTTGTGCATCACATCTGTCGCATGGCATCGCTGATGAATAAACAATGGCAGTGATGTCCCTCCCTTGTTTAAAACCATCTTCTGTGCTTTTTAATGCTGATGACGGTGCTTCGTAAGAGGTAGCCGCAGGCGAACATAAACAGAATTGATTACCAGATAAAAATGCTAATGTTTTACCTGAAACCTCTTTAAAAATGCTAAATACTGAGCTTAAATGTCGTTTCTGGGAGAAAAAAAATCCAAATGTTTCGCTGGTAACAGCAAAATATTGATATTGAACTGAAAAAAGCTTGCAGCACCTACTAAACCTGTAAAAATGTACAGTAAAAATAGCACAAAAACTATAGAATTTACAGTGAAAATATGTCTTCTGTTGTAACAATTCTAATGGGGAGATTTAGGGAATGAGTTTGATACAGTGAAGATGGCACACTGGAAAATTATATTATCATTAATTATTTAATAAAAAATATACATTTTTACCGTTTAAAAACTTTAGAAATTCAATCATAAAATTACATTTTGTGAAAATATAATTAGATAAAGTTGTATGTGTAAAAGTATATCATTAAATTAGTAAAGTTACATGAAGAAAAAAATAAAAATTGACACACCTGAGCTGTAAAAGATGTAAGATATTTTTTTACAGTTCAATTCCGTAAAACCAATATCAGTGTTTTCTTATATATGATGGATTTTTACCATAAAATTTACAGTTTATTTTTTTTAAAGTATAAAGCTGGAAAATTCACTTTGGAGCAAACAAAGTAAATGCTGTTTTTGCATGAAGTGTTTTCACGAGAAAAAAAAAATACTTGCTGTGAAAAGGCCTTTAGAGTGGAAAGATTGCACTATAACTAGTATTTAGTGTAACTGGATACAATCGGATGACTAATTGCACCTTTGCACAAGATTGTGCATCAGTGGTGAAAAGAAGGGATAACTCATGGAAGTACAAGACCTGTGATATGGCTCGTGTTTTTCAAAGTTATGACACAAACAGTGTTTGGAGCAATGTATGAGATTTAGAAAAAGTTTGTCTGGTTTTTTTTATATACATTTTTCTTATTTTGTCTCAACATTTAAGATTTGTTTTAAAATCAGCAGAGGACATATCCCCAGAGTTTCCCCGTCTTCCGGAGCAGATAAATCAGCCTTAGTGCATTGTAGCACACGTGTGACCTTATCAATCAGCGAGAGTCATCAGTTCCCCTCAAACTCACCTCAGCCTAAGCTTGCACCCCACATCAGCAAAGTCAGGCAAGGCTGCAGTCGGATGCGAGGCTAGACTTAAATGTCTTTAAATCCATCAGGAGCGCTCTGCTTATCTTATCAGAGCAGGCAAAAGGCGCAAACTCAGTGTAGGAGATAATGAAAGAGGTGAAGAGGGAGACAAAGACGTCCCAGGAACAACACAAGGGATGACCACCCATGGATTCATCGGGAGTCTTACTTAATTACTTCCTGAATCGATCGCGCCCGCTGTTGCTTGGTCAGTAGAGACGGCGTTTATTGACCCGCATGTTGATTGTGCATTTGCTTTGTTGTCTTGTTGCTTAAAGCAACCGTCCGACAAAAACGAAAATCTGATAATTTTTTCATCTTCTGAAAACATAAGAAAGGAACATTGATCTCTTTAGATCTTTAAATTCATCTTTATTTACTTATTCCAGTCCTCGTCTACCTCTCAGGATGCACAAAGGGAGCGGGGTTGTCCTTGTGTTTCTTGGGTCTATTCCTCTTTCATGGAAAGTTAGGTTTTAAGGGAGTCAAACCAATTCTGCCCGAACATCTTGCTTTTTTCTTTTTTGGACACTCTGCCTGATTGTGTGGTTTCTGACTAGTCTGGTGGCCTTGTAGTCTATGGCTGCAAGCACTTGAGGCAGGCAGTAGATGAGTATTCCCTGGTCCCACTGGTTTCTGCCGGTTATCATCTTCTGATTTCGAAGGGTCATTTTTTAAATGTCTCTTTCATCTGCTTCACGTTTCCCTGGCCAACCGTTCCTCAATGTTCCTCAATGTCCGATCCTCAATGTTCCTCAAAGCCCGATCCTCAATGTTCCTCAATGTCCGATCCTCAATGTTCCTCAAAGCCCGATCCTCAATGTTCCTCAATGTCCGATCCTCATTGTTCCTCAATGTCCGATCCTCAATGTTCCTCAATGTCCGATCCTCAATGTTCCTCAAAGCCCGATCCTCAATGTTCCTCAATGTCCGATCCTCAATGTTCCTCAATGTCCGATCCTCAATGTTCCTCAATGTCCGATCCTCAATGTTGCCCCAATCTTGTTGGTGTTTCTAATCCACCTCAAGCTACTTTGTGAAATTCTAAGCTATGCTACTCTGCTCTACTCTACTACACTTTACTCATCTCTAGGTGATGCTATTCTATTCTACAATACTCCTCTCCTCTCTAATCCACTCCAAGCTACTTTGTGAAATTCTACACTCCTCTATACTTCACTTCAGGCTACTCAAAGAAATGTCATACTTGTTTTTGCTTTAAAGGTTTGTTGCATGTAATAGGTTTGTAAACATATTGTTTTGTATTTTGCACAGGATCAGTGGAATCTGTGGTAAATGAACTAATGTAAATGTCTTTGTGTGCGTGTGCGCGCGTGCGGGTGCACTCATGCACATTAAGTTTTCTCATTTAAATCAGACTGGCTGAGAAGAAGAAATCCATGGAAGGGGGTGTAATGAAAAGAATGGAGCTGGTGAGCCGGTAGTGTCAGGTCAGTTTAAAGCACTTATGTAACCCTGAACACGACAGACTGCAAGATTCTAAAGTAACACTTCAGTCCTCATTGAGCCGATTCAGCAACGAGGTAAAGAAGGGGAACTTCAGGACCAAGGACAGCTCCCTTGTCCTCAACCAGAAAAGTGTACAGTATTCAAAGCTGAGAGATAACAATGTTGTTGTTGAGCCATACTTTACAATACTGTCTTTATTTGTTTTAGAAAGTTAATATTGGTGGTAAAGCTGTATGGTCTACTCCTACTCCCACCTGATACCACCTCTGCTGACTGTTTGGTGTTGGGAACCGCAGCATTTGTGGGCGGAGCCACATTCAGTGTTTTAGTAGCCAAACAGTCAATAAATACTGAAAATGAACTTCTGAAAAAGTTCACTCCTCTGTCATTTTGGTCTTATAGACGCTTCAGATTGAAACACTGAATAAATCACTGCGAACACATGAAGACACTAATCGCTTCAGATTGAAACACTGAATAAATCACTGCGAACACATGAAGACACTAATCAAATCCGTGTCTGCGCTTGAAACATTCAGATAAATGATGTGACACCAGTCGGGGAGAGTATAGAATGAATAAATTAGTTGAAGACTTGATGGATGAGGGAGCGGTAACAGAGGGGGTGGAGAGGAGTGAACAGAACACACCCGTCTTCGTGTGATCTTGACTGCCCCGTGAATAAAAACCTTGGGAAAAGCAATTAAACACCAAACAAGGAAACGCCACGGCAGCGAGTCACGTTGATGATAATGGATTATCTGGATAATCAATGTGCCCATTGCAGGCCTACTCATGAATTAATCACCCGCAACAGGCCAAAGCAAACACAAACGGGCTAGTTTTGCTAATGTCTGCCGCTGCCTAGCAACGCCTCAACCACAACGGCTACAATCAATCAAGACCCGAGCCAAACAAATGTGATTCTAAAAGACACATAGAAACAAGCTCGTTTGGAACAAAAGCTGATGATTACGAAAAGAGAGATTTCTGCCAGTCGATGCTGAACGCTTCGTGGGTCAGATTTTGCTTTGATTATCCAACGGAATACAAAGAACACTTCATTCATTCTTATTATGGACCAACCCATTCTTTATTGAACTATCGAGGGTCTTTTAGACTCTGTTTTAAGACTCCACCTTGTTTTACCAACACCCAGGTTTGGTCCGGCAGCCAGGTCAGTCCTACTGCAAAGAAAACAGACTTCAAGTAAAAAAAAATACATATATAAATATAAACTAGATGGATAATGTGTGATGTTGGCTCATAAAAGTACCATTTAAAAGTATTTTTATTAGAAAAATGGAACGGTTGCCAAGGTAAAATGTTTGTTTGCTATGGAGGAGGAAGTGACATCATACCAATAAGAATAATTGAACTTTCCTATGCCAATATGAGTAATATAAACAACCCCCTGTGTCTCTATGATTTTCCTTAGCTGAGATATGCTATAATGGTTGCTATGGTAAAGTAAGGTTGCTATGGAGGGATCAGTGACATAATATAATGTTTTTTGTCACTATAAGTTAAATAAACCAACCCCCATGTCTTTATCATGTAGAAAGGGTTCAGAAAGTTTGGTTGCTAGGGTAAACAGTTTGGTTGCTAGGCAAAATTGATGTCATAATAGACATTATTTGTTGCTACGATTAGCATAAACAAACCCCTCCTTTCCGTTTCCCTATGTTATAGTCATTACAAGTCAATGGTAAGTATTTAAGCCAGCATTCTCAGTAATTTCCCAGAATTCTTTTAGTGGTACCCAAGTCAGACCAGTTTGGGCAAAGTTTGGTGGTTGTAGCTCAGGTGATCCAGGAGGAGATGCATTGATTTTTATTGCGTCTCTTGTTTGAAATATCTATAAAAATGCCACATGGAGGAACTAAATTGCTCAGACCTTTAATTGATACTCTGGGAAAACCCATCTTTACCTTCAGGAATCCAGAAGCAGACGTGACACTGTATGCATTACAAGTTCAGCCAGCTCATCTTCCTGGAGGCGTGCTCAGCAGTATTAGTAAGTAGTGTTTGGTGCATGGACCTTCATGATTAAACCACAATTTATTGAAATTCCTATAAACAGATTTCTCTTCTTGGTGGAAAAATAAATGCTGAATATGTGCATTTGCTTTAAAATGTACCTTTAGGGTATTTTTAATGTTGATTGACAACAGAAGCAATTGACTTGGCATAGTATGCAACTGGAAGGACGCTAGATGCAGTGAGTTAAAGAAGTGACTCTCTCTCTCTCTCTCTATCTCATCCCCTTTTACTGCCGTCACCACAGCAACATGCCTGGAGGGGACACGAGTGAGGAGGCATCCCTAACAAAAACAACAGAGAACCGGAGCAGGGACTGAAAGAGAGAGAGAACACATGAAGGAAAGAAAGGCAGAGAGTTAAAGACGGATGCTGGGAATGACAATGGGGCAGGAAGAGAGAGAAAGTGAGACGGGACCAGCTACTCTCTCGCTTTTTGTTTATTTTTTGTGTACTGTATATAAGATCCTACATGGACACCCCCCCCCCCTCATCTCCATCATCGGTTGGTTAAGTAGCACACTTTAGCTAGTGTTTTACCTTTTTTAATCTATCCAGCAGTCCTCTGTACATCTAAGCACTGTTAGCTTTAGCTTAGCATAGAACATTAAATCTGAGATCATTGATTTCAAAACTACTTCTTAATTAAAACAAGATCAAATTAAAATGACATTGTTTTGCGATGACATCTATGAATGAAACACTGATGTTCTTTTATAGTTTGATGATTATTGGAATGTAGTTTAGTTCTCCATGTTCCGTGGATTTGAATCATGATGTAACTTTATGGACCTACTCATGTACCTACTGATCAAATAAACATGACTAATGTGCAGCTCGATTCTGCAGTAGGACGTATGTGAAATGAGATTTTGGCTCAGAGATTTAGTACTATTTCTACCCCCTTTGGGAAGGGGTGTCCCAATTCTCTTTTGAACAAAGGCGAAGAGGTAGAGTTGGATCCAATTGAAGGTGTATGTCGTGTGATTCTCATACTTTTATTCGGAAGAGGTCCAGAAATGTAAGTAATTTTGTCATTTTTAAAAGTTTTAGATTTAATTTCCTATGTATTGGTCAAAAGGTTACCATAATTTAATCAAAAATCATTTTTAGCCTAATGACATGACTGTTACACAATGGACTCAAGTGTGACATCAAGTTTTTATTTGATCATGCTTAAAATTTTTAAAATTACCAGGAGCAGGCACTTACTGAACCTTTTGAACTATTTGGCTGATTTATACAGCAATTCAGCCCTTCCCCTTAGCATTTGGTTGAAATGGGGAGGAGCAAACAAAAGGATACATTTTATTACTATTATTAATAATATTAATGTTATTGAATAATATAATTAAATATATCTGTCTCTCAGTTTTGATTTACAGACCCCAAAGCGGTGCCATCAGTGGCATCTAGTTGTGAAAAGAAGGGATAACCCTTGGAAGGTCAAGACCTGTGATATGGCTTGTGTTTTTTCAAAGTTTTGGCTCAAAAAGTGCTCTGAACAGTGCAGGTTTAGTAGACGTCCTTTAGGAGAGGTTGCTGTTTGGTGAATTCTTGAATTGTTATTTTGTCTCAACACATGTTGTAAAACATAAAAACTGTTCATTCTCATTTTATTTTAAAATGATAAAATTTAGCACTCGGAATTGTATTTTTTTTTTTTATTTTTTTTTTTTTTTTTACAATTTTAGGTTTGTTGTGCAATAATTGTTAATGTAATGTCCATTCAAAGGGTTAAGTATTGCTATTTCGGCTGGCCTCGAACCTGCAACGTTCTCTCTGAAAGGCCACTGTGCCACCTTAATATTATACAATAAAATAGATGATTTTGACAGCATGAATGAAGTGGCAATATATGATCAAAATGTGACGAAAAGCAGCAGGAAATTAAACAAAACAATTATCTCGTGACCAGGTGATTGACAGCTTGTAACTAGGCAGCCTGGTTGAGTCACTGTTTTATTTTTATTAAGACGTCGGATCTTTTTTTTTTCTCCGACACCAATCAACGAACCAGAAACACCTGCAGCTGATTGCGCTCGTCGCTCACCCGAGAGATTAGCCAGCTCATTGTTTTCAACGGATTTATTCTTAAAAACGTAAAGTACCAAGGAACTTCTTTCCGAAATTCCACCAGACTTGCCCGGGATGCCTCGGTGAGAGCCATGGAGTTGATTCGGGAAAGCGCAGCGCTCTCTGACTGAACCAACCGAGCGTACTGCGGCACGGCTTCGGACTGTTTGTCCGCTCGCAGACTCGGAGAATGTTGTAGAACCCTGGGACTAGGGGACCGAGAGAAGAAGAAGAAGACGAAGAAGAACCGAAGAGAACACAGCAGGTGCACGCGGACGCGGGGATTTTACAATGGCTCTCGCGGCGGTTTCTCTCTACCTCCTCGCGCTCGCCTGGACCAACTTGCGCCTGGTCCACGGGAACAACCGGCACGCGGTGTACTGGAACAGCTCCAACATCCAGTAAGTGCCTCTTAAGTTGTTATTTTGGTCCCTGTTTAAAGCTTTTCCACGTTCTTGGCACAGTTGGGCCATATTTCATGCGTCAATGTTCTCCAAAATAACGAGGATGCTATACTTGGAGAGTTGTGATGGTTAAGGGGCATTTGTCAGGTCACGTGTGCGCAAGTTGATGAAGGAGGTGCTGATTGATCCATTAGTTGACTGATTTATTTCTTCTCCAATCTCAGGACTTGATTGTGTTTTGCTGACAGGTGATAAATCACTCTTTGTGACTGGCAGCAGGGACTGGTTGCTTTAATTATCCCAGGGAAACCAGTATGGTGGCATTTCTTTTGCCTGTAATTCTACAAGAAGTGCAGTGGTGATGAATGGGAAATGGTGTGCCTGTACTGTTATTATCTCAAGATTAATCACATTTATCGCTCCTCTGATAAAAGGGTGGGGAGCAGCTCCTCCCTTTTCTCCCTCATGTCTCTTTGTATTCATCTCATCCACTTATCTTCTGTGTTCTGCGCTGATCTTCTCTATGACTTCCTGTGTGATGTGTATCCTATGGAAATATCTAAATCTGGGATGCTTTGGATGCCCTCAAACCCCTCCAGAGTCAAACATGGAGTCGTGAAGCACCAGCTGCAGCAGCAATTAAGCGACTGTGTGTGTGCGTGTGTGTGTGTGTGTGTGTGTGTGTGTGTGTGTGTGTGTGTGTGTAGAAAAGATGAGAAGAGAGCCTCATTAATACCCAGGTCCTCATTATCTTAACCGCAGCATCTTCAAAGTGCAGAGCAGTCACACGTTTCTTTGCTTGTCGCATTCTGTTGATCCGGTGCTCTATTAACTTTCATCATCCTTTGTTCTTGAACTAAAGTTAGATTCCTACTGATGTCTGTCTGTCTGTAATGCAGTTTTTATAGAATACATGGAACTCTGGCAATGGTAACAGTGTAGATGTTGTATATCCCTCTGTATACCATAGAAGGTGTGCTCATGATGTCACAGAAGCCATGGAGCAAAGCGAAAGGCCTCGTGAACTAGAAAGCTGTTGTGAAATTGACTGCTTGAACTCATTTTTATCTTTGTCTAAAGCAGTATATTTGTTAGTTGTGAATAAATGCAATGCCAGGGGCGTCAAACTCAACAGGCCACACCCCTGCTCAGTTCAGCTCCAACCTCATCTAAACACACCTCGTGCAGCTTGTTAAGTACGTCAGGCTGTTTTCAAGCTTCAGGTCTGGGTCTCTGTGCAGGATAAACTGTGCATGGCTCCTCCCCTCTGAGCTGGACACCCCTGCTCTATGCAACGTGCACTTGACTTAAAAAAACAAAGTTCAAGTCTAAAACTAAAGATTGGTTCACGATATTTAAACAAGACAAACAATGTTTTGGTTAAAAAAAAAGCACTTGACATTAAATGGAACCAAAATTCATTCTTCTGCACGAGCAAGAACTGACAAAATGTGTTCATTCCTTGAAATGTAAGTCTCTTTGGATAAAGTTGTCTGCCTTATGAATATATGTAAATGAATATGCAGCAGTTTAAAAAAAACAGCAAGAGTCAAAGAGCAAAGCATTCTGGGTAGTCTTGGTTTTTGGTGCCCTCAATGTTTGCAGAACTTACTAAAAAGTCTGCAGGTCCTTTGTGGATCTAGTCATTAGGCAGGTGGGACAGGGAGTTAAAGGCTTTTTGTCGTCAAAAATGCAATGTATTCTGGGTATTGTATTTTTCTCCTCTGTGTTTAGAAATCTCGTCTGCTGATTCCATGTGTGCCTAGTCTTTAGTCAGTCTGTTTGTTGTCAGTTGTAGTTTTTTGTGCAGAAATCACCCAAAGTGTCTCAATACTGAGAGAGCAATGCATTCTGGGTATTGTAGTTTTGGTTGCTCTCCATGTGCGTGGAAGTCCAAAAGTTTGCAGATTCCCGATGGGTCTAGCTAATAGTGAGGCAAGAGTTACAGTAAAAGAAGTTATCGGTGATCACCAGCGTGTGCACTCTGAGGGAGCCGTGGGTGTGACATTAGTGTAAAGGAGGGTTTGTTGTTGTTTTCACTGTTTATTTGATGCTTCTAAAGCTCGGGTTCAGTGGTACTTCAGGTTCCTCCTCAGGTGTCTGTTGATAAACGGAAGGTTTGCTCAATTATTTGATTGATTACAGAGGTGGGTTACGTGATTATGTCCCATGCCAGTCCTAGCTTATCATTATTGAGGGGCAGCCATCTTTGCCTCTTCAGCACCATGCTTCAGTAACACTTTCATAATAAAGGTTACGCCGTCGCTAACTATAATGTATATGTACATCAAAAGTGACTTTGTTGCTGGTGAGCGTTCCCATTTTCAGGTTGCTTAGCATTGACGAGGAACAAATCACAAGGTTTCATTAAGATGGAAACTAAACTAGCACAGTGGCCTACCCCTGAAATGGAATTTCTGTTGTAAAAAAAAACAAAAAAACCCAACAAACTTTTCCAATCTTGCTTCACGTTGTCATGTAAACGGGTTCCGGAGAGTTGTGTGTGATCGGAATTGAATGTCTGGCCGTTTGTAGCTGGATGTCTCTCTTCGTACAGTCTATTTCTACACCCACACTGGGAGAAGGTCTGTAAAATAATGCGTAAACTGACCCAGATTGCAGGTACCGAGAAACTCTCTGAGGCCATGCAATATGAATACTGATCCCGGATCAGTCCTGAGAGGCTTAAAGCTTCAGGCCACACAGCACACCGAAACTCATGCTGGCTTGGTGCAAACTGGAGCAACAATCTCCCAACCAACCGATTCCCATGAGCACCTGCAGGGCATGCGAGTGTTTATGGCTCTGTGGGTCATCGCACCCTTTTTTTGCACTTACCTGTGAGTCCGGTCCACATGAAAGCATTGATTTTAAAGAGCCGCTATTATGAACCGAGAAACTTTATATTCGAGAAACTTCTGTTTTAAATGTGAAGGTGCTCTTTAACTCTGTCGACTCATAAACAACGTCCCCCAAAGATCTGTTTTTGTCTATGAAGGCCTAAGGGATGAACAGGGTAATATCTGGCGTCACCTGAAAGCGTAAAACATATTTCAGATGCTTTTTAAAGTTTTACACACCAGGCGTGATTTTAGCTTAAATCAGGAAGTGACCAAACAGGAAGTAACTTTTATTAGTAATATAACTGCTTTATAAGTACAACACATTATGAAAACACCTTTATCAGCTTAACCTATTCAATTGTTTTGAATCAAGTAGAAATGACTCAAACCAACTATTGTTTAATTTTTATTTCAAATATAATGTGCAGGTTTCAAAAAGGTCATTAATTTTAATATTTCTGGTTTTAAACGACCATTAAAGGGTTTTGACACATCATTTGCAAGGTAATTAACATTTAATTTGTGAGAGTTGAATTTTTCTGACCCCATATCAGTGACATCTAGTGGTGAAAAGAAGGGATAACCCTTGGAAGTACAAGACCTGTGATATGGCTTGTGTTTTTTAAAGATCTGGCACAAAAAAGAAGCACAATGGCATAAAAAGTGCTTGGAACAGTTTATAGGGTTTGTACAGTTGGTTTTCTCGTTAAAAATTTCACATTGTTTTTTGACCTTGTGGTTGCTTTTTGGGGGATTTGTGAATTTTTACTTTATCACAATACTTTTGATTTTGTTGTAAAACATAAAAACGGTTCATTCTCAATTTTTGAGATTTTTTTTGCAGTTTTATATTCAGATTGGAATTATGATTAAAAATAATTTTGTAAGTTGTACTAAAAAATTATATTTTTATTATAATAATTTATTACAGCAAGTTGTAAAGTAGTAAAAAACTCCATGTCATTGAATGTGAGGAGTGATGATATTATTATAAAAATGGTATAAAATATGATATTACTCCATGATTGAATGTGAGGAGTGATGATTTTAAATAGATGGCAAACGTTTTAGAATGTCATGATGGTGAATATCTTTTTTTTTTTTAAATCCAATAGAAATGCATTTTATGAGACAAAGGAAGTGTTGTTTGGAACAAAGGAAGCTTGCTGTTCAAGAAAGACAAAAAAAACTAATATTGGGAAATACTTGGGAAGGTGTGGGTTTCAGAAAAACTGATTTTGGTGTTTAGCAAAGACATTTAGAACCGTTTTTGAGCTTTCGATTGGTCAGCTTGACATATTTTTGGCATTATATCAGCCTCTGTTTGAAAAACAAGCGCTTTTGAGTTTCCCATCTGAGCTTGTGTGGATATTGTGGAGTTAAAAATCAAAACGTGTTCGAACATGGCCTTGGCCCCGCTGTGTTCAGCTCTCCTTGTAACAAACAATCCTCAATATTGCTCCCCACCTCTCCGCACTTTGACAGATAAGAAGAGCTTTTATGGATTCAGAGAGAACCTTGCTGGTGGAGTCTGTTGGAAATCTCATGGTAAAGTCAAGTGGATGGAGCTTCATCAATCATGTGAGGTGACGTATCTGGGGAAAAGGCTAAATCTGGAAAGTCTCCTGATGTAAAATCACTGGAATGTTCATGAGGTGCTTCAGTTGTGTGTACACAACTTAGGGGAACATGTGGGGGTTGCTGATTTGGATGGTGAGGATGAGTCAGTAGCACACGGCTGAGCTTTGATTGCATCTGTGCGGCCCCATTAGGAGGCAACGCTCTCAGCCTCCGCTGGCACTGGCACTGCAACCCAAGCTCATTACAGCTGTCCTGGCTAATGGAACAAACACTGACACACACACAGACACACACACAGTAATCTAGGAGCTTTCCACCCAGTCCATGAACAAAGTGCCTCACAAACTTAAATTTACCAAGCAAATCAAGCTGACCTGTGTGGCGTAGGAGAACCGTCTTCCCTTTCGACGAACACACCGCTCACATGGAATAATAGCAGCTCCGGGTTCTCTGTTAATTAATGAAGTTTGATGTGGAACATGTGTAGCTGAGCAAAGTGGCCTTGAGGTACATTTCCTGTGGCGCCGTGGCCTTTTGCACCCAGCACCAGGTTGGTGTCACAGCCCAGTTTCAGAGCAGAGCCCTTTAATTGGTCAGCCACTGTCAACATGGTGATAACAAACGAGAGACCTGCTCCCAGAGCTCCAGGTTTGGCGGGCATCTGCAATCCGAAATCTAAAGGTAAAATGAAATGTATTAGTTCTTCCGCTGTGAGGGAAGGAACTTGCAGCCTGCGACACACCGTGACCTTTAAGAGCAAGGTCCAATGAATCTCACACTAGCTTTAAACAAGGTTTTATTTGCCTGTGGTGTGTTGCTAGATTCAATTTTTGCTACAGTAATTGTTTACCCCTGAAGTTATTCTCTGACATGAAAACATGATTGTTTCACTCGGTAAAAAAGTCTTTTTCTTAGCTGTGGTTGCCAGAATAACTCTTAAAATACAACAAAGCTGTTGAATCAGTTTAAAAATAGAGCAAAGTAATTTTTTATTTTATTTTTATTTTTATAAAGTAATTTTTTTGAATACAAAGGAAGCTAGATATTTGCTTTGTAAATGTGTTTTTTCATACGCAAAATGTACTGGTTGCCAAGGTAGAACTGTTGGTTGCTATAGTGGAACCAGTGACATCATACAGTGGCAGTCGTGGCCTAGTGGATTGACTGGAAATCAAAGGTCGCTGGTTCGATCCCCAGTCCCACTGGGAGTCAAAGAAGCGATGAGTGTTGAAACTTGCGCCGCAGCTATGTGTGTTCACGGTGTGTTTGTTCACTGCTGTGCGTGCGTGTGTGTGTGTGCACTTGGATGGGTTAAATGCAGAGCACAAATTCCTTGTATGGGTCACTCCATACTTAGTCCTAATGTCACTTTAGTGATATAAACAAACCCTCATGTCTCTCCTATTAGCTACTTAGCTAAGATAGTGAGATGCCAAATTGGTTGCTATGGTAAACAGTCTGGTTGCTATGGAGAGCTCAATGTCATAATGTTCCTTTAGTCACTGTAAGTTGTATAAAAAAAACTCCCATGTCTTTATCATTCATCAAAGCTGAGGTAGAGAAAATTTGGTTGCTAGGATAAAGTTTGGTTGCTAGGGAGCAGTTAGTTATTTCGTTTATGTTTTTTTCTGAAGATGTTTTCATAACCTCGGAAATGTGATCTGTTTGAAGTTTGAGTTACACCCAAAGTTTGACCCCATGTTAAGTTTGAAAATTTCCCAGCATTCTCAGTGATTTCTCAGTGGTGTCAGTTTCAAAATATACAGCAACCAGAGTCAGACCAGTTTGGATGTTTTTGCTGGCTGTAGTGCGAAAGGTCCTGGAGGAAAATGCAAAAGACGAATGACAATATGTTGGTTTAATTACATTTACAAGTCAATTTAATTACATTTTGTCAAACTTCTCTTAATCGATCATAAGATAATTAAATGAATGTTTGGTGCATTCCTTTGTTGACCTTTTTTACCCTACACGGCTCCCAAAGCAGCTTCAAACAGAAGGAAACGCTTTGATGGGAGTTTTACCTTTCAGTTAAGAAAACTATAAGGTTCTCATCAATCTTGTTACCCCCTAGTGCTGATTGGCCTCTTTTAATCTATATCTTCATTTGCTGGCAGGCTGATTAGGTGCAGTAGGTTCCATCATTCAATTCTAAAAGCAATGTCTCGCCTGAGTTAAGTATTTACCGTGTTTTTGTCTGATGTTTGGAGTACATCAAGTATATCTAACATGGGATCTTGTGCTTTTGAGAACTGTTTCTTGATTAAAAACGATCCGAACATTTAACTGCATCCTGTTGGAACAGTAGAGGCTTTTCTTATTTGTGATGCGTCCCAAGTAGGGGTGTAACGGTTCGCTAAAATCGTATTCGGTTCGGTACAGTGTCTTGGAGAGCTCGGTTCGGTTCATTCGGTTCGGTACAAAACAATAAGAACTTACATAATCTTTATTTTGAAAAGCTGCCAATACACAGTAGAATTCTTGCATAAAATAAATAAAAGTGACACATTTGGGTGATATTTTAAATAAATTGCACTCTTTATTAAGAAAAACACTTTTTTTTTTTATAAAAAATGAAATACTGCAACTAGTTAGGACCTGAAAACTTTTAACACTAGCAACAGCTTCAGCTTGTATATCACTATTCAAGTTTTAAGTTTTTGGCTGAAAAGATTAACCTATCCACATTTTCTGAAGAGAGCACAGATATCTCCAGCAGTAGAAAATGTTGATGTGTTGCCTGCCCGATCTCCGTGGAACAATGTCGGCATACAACTTTAAATTTATCCACTCGTCTATCCCCGTTATGTATTTTAACAGAGAAGCCAAAGTGTTCCCAAACAGGAGACTGTAGTGAGGTGGGAGGGTCTTCAAGCTCTGGCTTCTCTTTCGCTGTTGCCATGATGCCATTTTCTACTCGTGGCGTGCAGCTCTACTGTGCGTCAGTCAATAGCGTCCGTGCGGAAACTCGCCTAGGAACATTGTTCCGCTGCACTTAATATCGCGCTAATAATAATTTATATTCATTTAATAAAAATACCGAATATCGAAACGGTACGCAAGTGTACCGAACTGAACAGGCCGTACCGAAACGGTTCAATACATACCGTGAACCGTTACACCCCTAGTCCCAAGTAATGTGCTTTTTATTACGACGAACAACACTGAAAATGGTCTTGAGTTGTGATTTCATCCGTTTGTTTCTGGTGTATCTGGTGAAGCTGTTTTGGTTCCACTAGAACAAATAAAGTCCTCTTTATGAACTGGACGGAGCACAATTGGTGACTGAGAAAAGCAGTAGAAAAGACAAGGGCGTTTTTTTTTTTTTTATAATTAGTGCAGATCTCCTTCGCTACAGAGCAAATTATCACAGTGACAAATGACTTCCCCGGGATGTGGAGGCTTTGGGTGGAGTAATCAATGACCAGCCAAGCGGGAGGTTTCCTCGTACAGCCCATTATAGTCACATGTATCCTATTAAAGGAAAAGAATGAACACAGGAAAAATAAGATCACATACAGAGCACAGCTACTGATACAGAACAGATAGGATCTCTGCTGATTAGCTTTCTGGAATAATTTCAAAATCCCCGAAGATTTTTCCACTGCGTCTGACTGAATTTCCTTCAATTCCTCCAAGAAAACAGTTGATCAGAGCTGGGTAAAAGCGTCATCCCTGATTGACTGATTTGTGTTCAGTTTTTTGAGACACAAGTTGATTGCTAGAACTATTTAATCATAAGTAAACTAGACATGAAACCATGTTTAAAGTGCACAAAGTTTTAAAGAACACGTGCATCGATCTACTAACTACTTTCCTATTTTATTATCATTTTAAAGGAACATCTAGAATAGTTAAGGGGGGGGGGGTGATCTAAAGGGATCGGAGAGCACTCAGTACGAGTTGCAGCTCTGCATTTTGTCGTCCATCCTCAAACTACGCGAATACAAAAGTATGCGGTCGATAGTTTCTGTGTTATTACGATGCAATTATTAATCGATAATCGAAGCATAATGAGGTTTATTAACCCTGGCATTTGGATTTTAATGTAGAAAATGTTAAGAATCAGAATCAGAAACGTCTTTATTGCCATGGTCAGTGAAACAAGTTTCAAGGACTAGGAATTTTTTTTGGTGATGGTGCAAAACAAAGAACACATACTAAATAATAAATAATAAAGTGAAGTATGCATAAGTAAAATAAAAGAAATAGAATATATTTAAAAAAAGAGAAAAAACTACTATAAACAAGAAAAACTATACAGTAAACTATACTATGTACATTCAGGACAATGGTGGGGATTGTGCAAAGAAACGTAAAGGTGGTACGTGATCTCCGCAACCTTCACTAAAGTAGACATGAGATGAGACGGAAGAGTTTGGGAGCCTGCTAGATTCTCTTTGGTGGTTCACTGTTGATGCTGCTCAGGATGTTTTGCATATTATTTGGGTTTTAACTTTATAAAAGCTGGAATGCGACCACACCGTTGCATTCAAGTAGCAAGAGCCCGCCGTATCATTGTTAGTTTGTCCTAGTGATGGGAAGTTCGGATCATTTTACAGACTCGGTTCTTTGAGTCTCGTTCGGCAAAATGAACGAATATTTTTTTTCCACTCATTCCGTTCATTTAATTCCTTTTAGTAAAATACCAATAAATATTGTTGGGCTCTTTCCCTAACGCATCTACTAACGTTAAAAACTCAAACGCGAAGATCACTTACAGATAAAACAGAACTATAATGCTAGATTAAAAAATAAATATATTACGTAAGCCTGCCTGGGTCTTTTAGTCTGGTTCACCTCACCTCTGATCGCTCTTCTTTAGATTTAAATCTCCTTTGTTCCACACATTACTTCTCTCTGATGTTAACGTGTGCTGGGATGGGACTGGGTATGCCAATCTGGGTGTACAAACACAATATATAACCCGGGACCCGAAACGATGAGTTCTTTTTACAAGTCCTATCATTTTTTTCTGTCAGAAAAGAACAGTGGTCATGAGCTGGAAGCCGAAAAGAAAGATAGGACTTGGAAAAAGAACTGGTCTTTTCCGGCTCATGACCACTCCGTAATCTTAAGCAACGTTCTTTTGTCATTAATGATCAGCAGGTTACGCTCAGAAAACCACAAGGATGTTGCGCATACGCACCTAAACGAATCGTTCTCCGACGCGAATCGTTCCTACGGAGTCACATTCAAAAAGAACTTTCAAAAGAGTTTGTGCGAATGGGTTCCTCCTGTAAATCCAATCCCCTTTATTAACATCGAACAATTTATAAACATTGGAGTTTCCAAAGTGCTGCACAGAAGCAATAAATAGAAAAAATTAAATAAGAGTTTAAAACAAGCGTTAAAGAGGAAAGAGGTTAAAAAAAAACAATAAAACAAGACTTAAAACATTCAACGGAGGAGGTCATTTTAACAATGACTAAATGCTGCATTATATTAATGTTTATATATATTTTTACATTCCAATTCAATTTTAGAATCTAGCACCACATCCTGATTTACAGATTATTCCACATTTTTCCTACCAGCCCTTCACCTGACAAGGTGTTTGTAGAAAAGCTATTTTTAAACATCTTTCCTCATGTGATTTACCCAAAAAACTGGAAGAGATTGACAGGCTCTGAGTAACAGGATAGTATTTTTTTTTGCTGTGACGCTCTAATATATAAATAATAAATTGAGATAACACACCTTTGCTCTTCCCATGGCCTTGTAATGATCCAAGTGATTCAACTACCTGCTGTAAAATGGAAAATCCCCATATTTTCAGGAGGGAATGAGTTGGAGAGAGGACTAAAATGTTTTATTTTTTTAATCTACAAAAGTATAGATATGTGTGTAAATATTTGAAACAAACAGTCTATGGATTCAACATTCTAAATGTTCTAGCTTAAATTTGCAATATGAACAGCATCTAGTGCACTTTTCTTAGTAATAAAGTGTATTTATGAAGCAATTTTAAATGCTTGATTATACAAATAAACCTTAGTGACAGAAATGGCTCATATACAATGAAAATAGTTATTTAAACAATGAAAATGAGACTGAGAATTGACTGGTTTTGTGCATCTCTGATTTGATTTAATCCATGAAAAGGATTCCCTTTGTGTGTCTGCTGTAATCCCCCTGAACGTCTTACTTGGATGTTTGGAATGTAATGAATTCAAACCCCTGCTCCAGAAGTCACTCCTCATACCAAGGGACTTAATTTGCACAGGTAGATAAAATCTATTTTAGTCTTTGAGCTTTTCTCCCCCAAGTAAAAGAGTAAGTAAGTTATTGATGGAAAGAAACAAGGAGCGGGTGCATTACTGGTGGAAGGAATTATTTGAAGGGTGTTGAAAGAAAATGCGACTGGCAATTTAATTAAAACAGTGAAATTAGGAGCAACAAGGAAGATTAGAAAATTAATTGGAAACGGGGCAGTAGAACAGTTCCTAGGTATTCTCCCAATGGAAAAGCAGGTTCAATTAAGGGCCTGCAAGTTTTTCGTCTTGAGGAATCATGGAAAGCAGGCATCTGTTGTGCAACTGCAAGCCTACAAAAAGAGGAAAAGACAAATGGATTTGCCAGCTGATTACGTGCACGGAAGTCCATCTGGCTTGGCACGGCGGAACCGTCTGCATGGCAAATGTACCTTATTTGAGCCTTCATTATTCCGTCGCTCGCTGCAAATGAATTACTCTGGATACAGAAGAAAGAGGAAATGATCAGAATCCTGAAAGCCCAGTAAACGTGAGACTAATCAGTCCGTGGGAAAGTTTAATAAACTGGAAGCTTGATAACCTGTTTTCCGCCGGCCCCAACAAGGCTGGTTCATTGCTGCAGAAATGACACATCTGTGCCTTACATCCCTCCGGTCCTGTGCCCGCTGCATGCATAAAGAGAACGACTGCCTCTGCTGTCTAAAAGAGTGTATGCCGAGCGCTCAGGTGGATGTATGCGTCCGACCTGCTCCGTCTCTTTATTTTCAGCAAGGAAGATGACAGTCCGTGAGGACCTCGGTGAATTCCCTGCCACGCCGTGACTCATGCCTGCAGCCTTTGCCAAGTAAAACCAACGGCTCGCTGCTTTTTTTCTTGGCAATCCCTCGGGGAAGACCGATTGAACAAAGGTGATCGAACTCCAATGAATCCCTCGAGGGCTTCGAGCCTTCAAATAAACATATAACCAGTAAATATTAGGCTCTTTGTGTTCGATCCAGGCTTTGTTATAATCAATGCGCAAATGAATTATTTCTGGAACGTGACGATGTGTGAGAAATATCAATTAGAATCAAGAGGAGAGCGGGAATACATTAGAATGAGAGAGAGAGAGAGCTCATATGTGCTACCCTGAGGTCACCCTCTTCACTTGTGGAACTGAAAGTGAGGATCAAGTGAAAAAGGAAGTCGTTTTTGGGAAATGATTGTGATTGATCTGGTTTCACGAGGGCCTTGTTTAGTGGAAATTTGTGCAAACGATATTCTTCACATTTTGGTTCCAAAGCACATCTTGTAAATTCGTACCTTTATTGATTTCTAGAAGGGAAATGTGTGATTATTGTTGATAAAGCTGCAGCTATCGATTATGAGAATCGGATGAGTGTTTCCATTTTATTTTATGACTTTTAAACAAAGTTGCAATCTCAGATTGTTTCCTGATGTGGGTCTCCTTTATTGCATTTAAATAAAATTTTAGCTGGTGAACAGAATAATTAAAAAGCAAGAGCGGTGGGAAGATCCTAGATCCGAGTATTGACAGAAATATGGTGGTTCATTTATGTTAATCTTAGAAATAACTTCCTAGCAACCAAACTGTTTACCGTAGCAACCAGTTTCAAATATCTTAGCTCAGGAAAATCCCTGTGCCTTGGTGGGTTGGTTTATTTCACTCGAAATGACATGGGGAACATTATATATTGTCACTGACCCCTCCATAGCAACCAGACTGTTTACCATAGCAACAAATTTGCCATTGTTTTTACTTTTTGTGACCTACGTCCTAGCAACTAAACTGTTTACCTTGGCAACCAGTTTCACATATCTCCATCTCAGCTAAGGAAAATCATAGTGACATGGGAGTGGATTTATTTCACTCAAAGTGACACGGGGGACATTTTATGATGTCGCTGACTCCTCCCTAGCGACCTATTTGCCATATTTCTCAGATTAGGAAAGGAATAGAGATATGGGGGTTGATTTTATATTATGTTAAGAACATTTAAAAATATACTTTTAAACTTTTTTTTGTGTGTACAAACTTCTAGTTATTTAGTTATTTATAACATTTATTTCTCATTCCTTGAAATCTCCTCCACTCAAATTTTATTTAACCTAGCCTTGTTTAAGCACACCCTAATTATGGAAATTCCAGATCATTTTTTTTATTAATTCAGAAACATAGCTCTGGATAAACATCCAATGTAAAATACTTAAGAACAATCCCTTGAAAGTTTACTGAAGCAAACTCATTTGAAAGTATGTTTCCTGCAGTCGTTTTACTACAAAAGTTTATATACATTTTACTGGAAGAAAAAGCTAAGCCTTACCCTCACCATCTTTTGAGAGATTTGAAATGATGCTCGGTTTGGTGTGTTATTTCGAGCCACGTCACGAGCTTCGCTCCAGGTGTGTCCTGTGAAGGGGAAAACATGTTCAGTGAAATGTTTGTTGTGTGCTCGTGTGACATCAGTCCCATGAGTCTCTCTGATTGCCTCCCCGGAGACTCACTGAGAGCTCTGTGACCTAATCATCACACTTGTCACAAGCGCAACTCCTGTGTGCTCTGTATTTTCAATAAAGAACCAAATGCTTTGCACTCCTACAGGTTCTCGATCCATCTGACTCCTGTAAATGCTTGCCCTGAGTGGGTACAATATCATAAAATATCTATAAATAATAAACTTTATCAGGAATTATTACAGACCAATGAACAATATCACCTTTGAACATTGGAAAACTTTTGTTTGAATGCTTAAAAATGTTCATGAGGATAAAAAATGTGCGGGAAAAGCATCTCAGTGCGAAAGGGGTTTGAAAAGTTTTCACTTCCAGATTTTTAGAGGAGAAATTAAAGTAGACGTTATATAAATGAACTCTGAACACCAGTTGTTGCTGTAAAATGAGTCTTTTGAGCATTTTTGACTGGATTGAGAAGGAGTCTACGTCACAAAATGTGACTCTCTAAGGGTCGCGGAGTTTAAAGCTTGCATTGCTAGCATTGTATGATGACAAAAAAGCCATACCGAAACCATAAACAAGAAGCCAAGTTACTTTTTAGATCTACGCAGCTCTCTGCCCCAGTAAACACTTTGTTCCACCTCTTACATTTATTTAGATAAGAGCTTTAAAACACTGACCGGGGAGTTCCCATGAGACAGGAAAGATGGAAGAATAGCTTTCTAGAACAAAGCGAGCTGGAGCGCACGTGGATATGCATTTGGCTTCAGAGCCCATCATAAGCCATTTGTATTCCATCAACTACAAGGTTACTGAGTGTTCACTTAACCCGAGCTCCAAATCTGTTAGAGATGGGCTTCCCACTCCTAACATGTAAAGTCAATTCCAGACTCAATGATTTGAATGCAAATGCTGCCGTAAAGAGCCACCGCAACTCCAAGTCCCAGTGCCATTGTTCTACAGTATGTCTGCAACTCTGAAGAGGTTGCTATTATTTTCACTGACAAGATAAATTGCTTTTGTTCTCAAGATGCAAATGTTCACATCTTGTAATGTGATGGAAGTCACCGATCCATGGAGTCGGAGCTGCCTCACTTGAGGGAAATCACAAAATGGTAATATATATTCTGTATTAAGGCTCTTTTTACGATATTCTAACATTTTACTGGCGTGTTTGTAATGTTTTTCACATTCGCATTTAAATGTGGATTTTTCCCTACATTCTTTACATTTTTGACGATTGCAGTTTTTAATTTTACCACATTTTTAATCAGCAGTTTGTTTGCAATCACTGGATTCCGATGATCTGAATTATTTTTTTTTTTCTAAATGGCGCACGAACAATTATGACTGAACTCTCTCCAAAATGGTCATAAGGCTATATCTCATCAACACCCGGGTGTATCACGACCAAACTTGGTGGATATCATAATAACCAAAATCTGAGGCTGCCAGCCAAGTTTCACAACATTGCCACCAAGTGGTCTGGAGATATATAACTCCATACGAGTCAACCACAGGGACAAATGTGGAGAAAAGAGAAGATTTGTGGAGCGCTGTTTCTTTCCTGTACGAACATGTGAAATGAGCGCCCCCGAGTGGTTCTTTTACGTCTTGCTCATGTCATTGAATGAGCTTTCATTGGTCGCTCTCCTTCAGAAAATCAAATAAGATACAGCATCGTTGATGCAGCTCTTAGACGCCATGTTGGCGCCCAAGGCTTTCAGGACGCGTTGTCACGTGAAACTTTGCGTCGAAAATTGTGAATCGCCTTGTGTCAGTACTTAAAGTTGACCTCTCAAAAAAAGCTGGCAACAAAACCACTTTAAGGTTAAAGATTATAAACCACTTAATGAGGCTTGTAAAACAGCAAATAAAACACTTGCTTTCATAAGTTTTAGTTGGTTTCGTCTACACTCTAATGGAAATGTGTTCCATTAATCCGTCTGATTGAAGTTTGGCTCCCTTATTACTGCTTACATACATATATGCATTTGCTTTTAATGATTTTAAGCCGTAGGAGGCCTTTATGTATTTTTCTTTGAACCGAAAGGACAGTGGAGAGTGACAGGAAATGAGGAGGAGAAAGAGAATGGGGCGGGATGGGAAGGACCACAAGCTTGGGATTCGAACCAGTGGGTTACTCACTAGAACATATCGCAGGACCACTTGCAGTTACATTTGTACTTAATTTGCTCTTTCGTAAATTTCTTTCACATACTTGTAGATACCTTCAACAAATCTTTTCCTTTTATGTCTCCATATAGGGCAATCTTGCACAATTTGTCTTGCATCTGTATCACCAGTTGACTATTGTGTAGCTAATCAGGTTTTGTGAGGTGTCACATTTCAAAGAGCATCTGTACTTTATGACTTTCATTTGCTGAATCTTGTCTGACATTGTCCGAGCTTGACTTTATGACCATACTATTGGATTTACTCCCTAGTGATGTTTCAAATGTTTGATTTTAATAAAGAGACAACCACCTCTGACTCCCTTGAGCGCAGTTAAACAGAGGCTCTTCAGAGAATTCATCAAGAAAACGCTGTTTTGAATCTGGACGTAACAATTAGTTCTGTTATAATTGAGAATTTGCTCATTGATGCAGTAATTATAAGATCTCGAAGCCTTTGGCAGGCTTGGGCTCGGTAATGAGAACATCAGAAGGAAATTGAAATTTCTCTCTCGAGTGTTTTGCACATTCACTCAAGCAAAAATGTCATTCGACCTCGCTTTAGCAGCGACCAAACTTCAAACACCCGGGAAAGTTAAAATCTGCAGAAACTTCCCAATGAAGCGAAGCCATTTCATTACTGTGTGAAGCATGATGTCATTCAACTCCCGAAGCTGAGATTAAATGGTTTGGATTGCTCGGGGAACTACGGGCGTGGTTACTACTCAAGGGTAATGGAGAAGTTAGTGGAACTAATGCCTACTTCGTTTCTCAGGTCTACATTTGTGCGGTGATTGAGAAACAAGACTCCAATTATCCTCAACTTGTCATTCTCGAGCAAGCAAGGATACGGAACCTTCATCTCCATTGATTACGCTCAAGCTGCTGGGTGTCTCTCACTTTATGGCTCTAAGCTTGGTCGAGAAAGCACAAATGCTGATCGATAGATGCTCGCAGCTCAGGACTGTTGCGTCCGATGCTCCCAGCACGTTCCAGCCTCATCATTCACTCTTGTCTCGTGTAAGCCTGCATCAGAAATCCATTTGGCTGCCTTGATGTGTAAATTTCTTGATGGTTTATACATGAGTTCAGGCATCATCTGTCTTTCCTTTACGGGAGGCGTAATCTCTACTACTTCCCTACGAGTGTGACCAAACATTTCGCTCACGTGGCTCGCAGGACATCCGGAAAGCAAGGGCATTAAAATGAGATCGATGCACTGATTATCCGCGAGTAAATCTGTGAGTGTTGAGCTATTTGGCTGGGGATGATTCCGTGCATGCTTCAGTGAATGTGTACACAATCCGAGTGAGTCTGGCTAATGATGATCATGCAGAGGACTGGGGATCTCTGATCCTGTCCACGCTGTGTGTGGGTGTTCGGAATATCAATGTCCTCCTCATGTCCGCCCCTGAAAACTAACAAGAGCGAATGCATCCAGCGCTGTTTCATGGTTTATTAACGGGCCACGAGTACCTTGTTTTGTGTATGTTAGAAGCACACGGAGCATCCAGTGTTGGGGTTCCAGTAGGTGGATGTACCTTCAAGACAAGTGTGTGCTGGAGCCTGTGTGGGTGCATTTCTACGCAATGTCAGGGAAGTCATTTAGCTCTCGGGCTTTGTAAACGTCCACACCCACTGAAAAATGTATAGAGATACTTGATGCTGGACACCTACAAACATTTCTGTGTGGGAACGAGAGACAGGAAGTGGTTGATGAGGAGCATCCCAGGGGAAAGGCCATGGAAAAGCACTGCAGCAACGCACAAATTGAATATTAGTATGGTTCTCGTATAAAGACCCATGCAGGGGGTTATGGAATGACTTCGTACAGTTTGTTAGTCTTGTGCTTGGCTTCGGTGATCGCTTAACGAGCTCGCGCTGTTGTAAACTAATTGCAGGTTTAACACCATTCGTTTGCTGGAGTTTTAACAGTAAAATATTTGGGTGATATTCATCAAACACTTGGGTTCTTGTTTTAAATCAAAGTAAAACAGACTCCAATAAGAGAGACGCAATGCCACGGACAAAAAACAATTTATAACAAAGAAAAAAATCTGCCTGAAAACAAAAACGATCAAGGAATTACCATAAAAACTAAAAACCAAACTGTTTCTTCCCACAATCCATTAAACTGACTTTTACAGTTAAATAATACTTTTAGAGGATGATAAAATAGCTGAAATTCCATCTTCCATCTATAGCTCCTTTGCTATAAACAAAGAACCAAGAACCTTTTCATCTTTATTATGACTTTAGCTACGTTCAGACTGCTACAACCCAATGCTGCACAAATACGGCGCAATTCAGATAAATTTTTTAAATACGACCCATCTGATATTTTTATAAGTGAAGGATGCTTGAGGTTGAGGTTTACAGATGTTTCAGCTTTTAATCTAAGTATGTAAAGGGGCAGGACCCCTCTTGTTGAACGGTAGGGGAAACACTGAGATGAAACACACCTGCCTCCATCAGTAGAAATGCTTTCCTTTCCAACCATCAAAGACTCCTCCATGTTCAATAATGATGAATAATAAACAAGGATTAGGATTTTGGAAGGAGAAGGGGCCTTTCAGGAGTTTTAGTTCTTGCACAGTGCTTCAGAACCGATGACGTGAGTTTTTTTTTATGTTTGGGGTCACAAAAGGGTTCTGAGTTTAGCTTGATCTAAAGTAAATGCATGAGTTTGCACTTTGGCTCTTTTGCAATAATTCTAAAAGAAGTAGGAAATAAATGTAAGGTGAGCGCGGATACATTTTAACAGAAGACTCTCGAGAGGTTTCTTTGCACTGCTAGGGGCTGCTGAACATTTTAAGGGATGCACTAATTCATCAGGGTATTCCATGCATGCAGATAATTTACATAGAGTATATGCACATTAGCCGCTTTCAGAAATAATACGCAGTGAGCTGTTCCAAACCCAGGGTATTTAAATTTATCTCAGCAGTGCAAGATGCATTACGATGCACAGATTTGCTTTTACAGCAGCTCACAAACCCAAATCAACTTCCAGAGTGAGAGACGGCTGAGTCAGAGAGACGGGGTAGCAAATAAATGACAATGGGGGAAGAAAGGAAAAACGATGGGAAGAATAAAAAAGGAGCTATAAACACATTTTTTAAAATAATGAGAGGCAGGAGGTGCTGGGATTTCCGATAAGAGGGAGATACGAAGATTGATGGAGAGGCAGACAGAGCAGGGAGGGAAACGGGGAGAGCAGGCAGTGAGAATATTAATGTTGTGTCAGACAGTTGAGATTCTTCATAGAGCGCCAGTATTTCTCCCTCAAGACATCCACAAAACACACTGAGAGGTGCTCAGACAACGAGAACCAGCTTTCCTCATGCATTCACATTCCCCACAACAAAATCACGAGGCGCTCGTCTAAAAGATGGTTCATCCATGAACCTCAAGCTCTTCTGAGCCCTCCGAGGTTCCGTCCTCTGATTTAGAGACTAGTTTCCACTGATATTGATCAAAAATAAAGATATGATGAGGATTTTTTATTTCTGTTTGGATGGCTGCACAGTTTTCGGGAAAATACTAATTCCAGGTTTGAACGTAACCTGCTTTCGGTGCCCATCCGTCCTGGTTGGTATCATAGGAGAGTTCCAGGAGGTGAAGAGTGGAATGCATTGTTCAGAACTTCCATGAAAATGGTCAATTTCTGCTTGTTTTGGGATCACGAGGAGAACTTGTGGAGGAGAACACCGGTAACCTTCTAACCACCATTCCGCTAATACATTGTCTATGGTGCGAGTTCACCAGTGTCTACAGTCAGTCTGGCTGCAGGGTCTCTTTCATGCATTTATTGGATTATTTTTTTTCAGATTGTTTAACCCAATCCTTGAAGTCTATGGTTTGAACGTGTCTAATAAATAAAATAAACAAAAATGCAAAAAAAACTTGGTGAAAACTTCCAGGCGAACATCTCCTAAACCCTTCACACTGTTCCAAGCTCTTTTTGTGCCTTTTAAATTTGAATTACCTTGCATATTATTTGCCAAAACTATGTTATGTTCCTTTAAAGGCTAAATTTTACAAACTAACAACCTAAATGTTATATTCGGAAAACAGCCGGTGTGATTGGTGCAGGGGTGTCAAACTCATTTGAGCTCGCGGTCCGCATGATGCACAATTTGAGCTTCTGGAGGCCAGACCAGAAAAATCATGAATAATTAATCATGAATAATAATTCAGAACCAGATTCTGAAAGTAAAACATTTTGATGAACAAATATTTCCCCCAAAAAATGTTTTGAAAAACCAAAAACAGTAATTTTTGTTTATAATGTGCTTCAGAGGTCAGGAACAACCCGTTCACTTCATATTGAAACTCTTCTGACTGATCTCCCGGTTTAACTACAAAACTTAACAGTGGGTTAGAATGTTTTTTTTAAAGAAAGATAGAATGTTTGTCAAGGTTTAAAAGGTTTTTTTTTACACTGCAGTTTTAAATAAACATTTCTACTGAATTTACTGATTTTTCTGACTCTGATTTAATTAAGACAAGAGTTAGCTTTAGCTTCAGCCTCAGAAAGTTTAAAAACGACAAGCTTTTAGCAGCACAACAGCGACCAAATTGGTAACGGTTTTGCCTCCTGCAGAACAAATCATTGTCATTTAACAGGAAACCGAAGTCAGAGACGCATAGCTGCTCACTGCGCCTTGTCTTCCGCAAGAAAAAATAGACCCGTCATATTAACACACTGCGGCGAAGCAGAGACACGCAAAGCTAAATACTTTACAAACAAATTATCATCAATTAATTTATTAAAAATGTAGCTTTAATTAAAATGCTCTGTTTGTAATCCTATTCACTCTCTCTCCATGTCTCTCTCTCGATCGCTGTTTGACACGCCTGGATTGAAGGGTGATTTTTAACAATAACATCTGTCTGCAGACTGCAAGATGGTATAATAGAGGCATAACATGAAGCTAAAGTCCATTGGCGCAAATGGAAGCTCTCAAAATCACACAGAGATGTCTACTGTAACTAAAAACAATCAGAAGACACATCTGGAAGTTGTCAAAACCACAAATTCTGAGCGACTCCTTTGAAACTCGTGTGTGCTTTTCTCCTGTGGTTCTGGTCAGGGTTATATGAGCCGCCATCTTTACCTCGTTTTACCGTTTACCTCTCGTGGCTCTGTCTGAGTCGGACTACTACATGTTACGCCCCCTACGTCAAGTCACTGCCTGCAGATGGACCCAAGTTGATTTTAAGGTCCCCTTCAGGTCTAAAATCATGGATCAATTCGCATCGTTGAAACCATTTTACCAAGGAAATCTGTCACAGCTTAACATTAAAGCTTCCCCCCGTTCACACACTTCTGAAGTATTCTAGCTGCATATCACTGCAGGCATCTTCAAACTGAATTCATCAGCGTCTAAAAGAGAAGCTGCCCTTCACTGATTGTGGATCACCGTAATCAAGCCTCGATGGTCGTCCAGAGCCTGTTACGCTTCTATCTGTTCAAACACACGCTTGTTAGGACATACACACAGACACCTCCATTTTTACAGGTGCTTTCAGAGTTAACGCTATGTCAGGATTGTGAAATCCCTGACAGGAGCTGTCACAGGGCACGTTCCGCTCATAGACAGAATAAAGAAGACGAGGAGGCGAGGGAGCGAGAAAGGGAATGGAAAAAGAGGTTTTTAGATCTCGGTGATTGTGTGGAGAGAGGGGGAATGTGTCCTGATGTAGAAGTGCGAGACTGGACAACAATGGCTGACGTTATATTTATAGAGGAGGGCAGAAATAAAGCAAATGTAGAGTAATGGAAGGAGGGCAAGCGGACTTCAGATCAATGGGGAATAAATGATGACAAAAAGATGTGTTTGAGAGAATCTCAAGAGCGATGCGTCAATATGAGCAAACACTATGAATCATCAGCTGGTCTGGATGGATTTTACTTCGAATGATTTTTCTCAAATCAATGCAGACGCTGAGATTTCCAGACATTCTGGGAGAAGTGATCTTTTGCTGTCTGAACGCTGAAGAGTGTTAGGAATAGAACAATGTTAGCCATGAAAGTACTAATGGAAATAGTTACTCAAGTAAAGGTATCGGATGGAAACAAGTAGCTAGTTACTTCTTAAGCAAAAACCTTGAATTTCAAACTATTTGGAAAGCTTCCACACACCTCTCCTTGAAAGTCTCTGTGTTTTCTTTTTATAAAACGTAGGTCGATGCAAAGCAGCCTCTCAGTGCCGTGATGAGCACGTTAACGTCACATAAACGTTATAATAAAGTTTCAAACACACCCAGACATTCTAACTGCCAACACATTTGTCAGTTTCTACATTTAAACAAGCTCACAGAGACCAAAAGTGTGTGCGCAAAGTTCTCTTCTTTTTAAAAGCATTTATTTACTGTTTATTTCTTACATTTCTTAGATAGGAATGGTTTAAAATGCAATGACGTACAGGTTCTGCCCTTAATGCAATGTCACAAATAAAACCTGATTGAATTTGTGTCTAGCGTCACAGTATACATTTCACTTCATTTCGATGTTTGGAAAACATGCCGGCGTTTAGAAAGAACGTGTGTTCGTACGGTTCACAAGATATTTGTCATTGCTTGCACAAGTCCGTATGAGGAACAACATTCAGACAGTGTGTCAAATATGGCGTCAAAGTCAATGTTTTTTTCAAGTTTGAGCTGGAGTTTTTTGACAATGTCACTTTTTCCGGTGCACGCGGCCTGCATCGCATTATGAAACCGTTCTTTCTCATCTTTTGATTTGAGGTCACGGGTGATCTGCCCCGGATACTTCAAATGCGTCCTCTTCAAACATCATCTTTCTAAAATACCCGCTGAACTTTCAAAAGGAGATGCACAGCAGACTCAAATTTTTAAACTCTATATCAGTGCCATCTAGTGGTGAAAAGAAGAGATAATCGTTTGAAGTACAATACCTGTGATATAGCTTGTGTTTCTCAAATTTTTAAATAAGCACAATGGCACAAAAAGTGCTTGGGACAGTGTATACCATTCAGGATAGGTTCACATTGTTTTGACATTGTCTTTGCTTTTTGGGGGTTATTATGAAATTCTTATTTTTTTGTCAACATTTTTTATTTTTCTTATAAAACAAAATATGTTTTTGTAATAAAAATTGACTAAATTCAATAATTGGCATGGATTTTTTTACAATTTTTAGTTTGTTATGGAATTTTTGTGTTTTTCTCCATTTTTATTTAAATACATCTTACTTTTAAAAAACGAGATACACAATAAATATGTTTCAGTCATGAATTTTTTAAAAAGGATATTTATTTAATAACTTCTTAAAGTTTAAAAAGCTAATTTAACTTTAAGAACTACTAACTAAACTAACAGTTTTTCATTCTGTTTTCAGAGCGATCAGAACTTTTATCTGCGTTTACATTCATCAAAAATCTTCACAGTAGTTCTCAGGGATACTCAGCTAGCGTGCGGTATGAATAATTAGCATTCTCGTTGCAGAGACTTCATGCGTAGCCTTACTTTTTCAAACCCAACACGAAACGAACGGTTGTCAGCATCCACACCCCACCCCCCCTCCCCTCCACCAATTAGGCATCTCATCAGCAGTCAGTCGTCTCATGGATAATTTATGAGTGCTGCGTTTCGCTTAATTTCGCAGGCAGTGCAGGTTCACTCTTTAGCTTTCCCGCTACACTGGGGAGGTTAGCATTAGCTCATTGTCTGCTCTGATTTTACAGCCCAAAGCAACAGTGCTGTTTAGAAAATAGTCAATCCTGACAGATACAGACCGGTTTGAGTGTCGGTGTCTTTCTAAATAAAAACTTTTCACTAACTCCCAGGTGTAATCCCTGCACTCCTGTAGAGAACGACCCCAAAAGACATCAGGAACTTATTTGAACAATGTGCACAATTCAACTTGAGATCCCCTTGTTGGTTTTTTTATGTTCTGTGGTGCCACAAAACAAGTGAAAAGCAAATCTTTAGATCATCTTTAAAAGCCTAAATCCATCAGCACGATGTTGCTCCCGGAGCAGAGAATTACAAACCGTAACTTGAGTATTTCATCAACCTGCGAGCGCATTCATCTACCGTTTGCAGACGGCAGATTGTAAGCCGAGCGTATAATTCTTGGCTAGGTGAGCATCCATCCAAACTCACACATGTGGTCGCGGCGAAGGCAGAGTGGTGATTAGCATTAGCCGACATTGGTATTCATTTCCAGCACTTAATTCCCAAGTCTTACTCGACGTCCCTCTCCCCACTTGACAGAGGACCACAGGTTAAACGCAAGGGGGAACGCTCAATCACGACTAGATTTGATGCAATTAACTATAGATTTAATCAAAGCTTGCGTTTCTTGGGGTGAACGCGCAACGTGATCCGCGGAGAAACTGCAGGCTCCTCAGCATGGGTTTCTGCTTCCAGTGCTGTAATGGTCAAGGATTACTGGTAGTTGCATAATTCTCTGCACATTTTTAATATAGTAGCTTTTAAATATAAGTAATGTGCTAGTAATGAGTTCTTTTTGTACTTCAATATTATTATTATTATTATTATTATTATTATTATCTGAGGAACCAATGGCAAATAAATCAACTTTACATGTTTTATGTTTACAGAGGATTTCCAAGAACTTTTGAAATAAAACATCCTACAAAAGCCAGGACCCAACGCTCCTCTGCAGACTCACAGAGTCTCCGACGCTTGGGAATCCAGAGCTGAGGGCCACTGAAAGAACAGTATTTTATGAAAAACTTTTGCAAAATATTTGTGCAATTTTTTTTCTTTTAATTTTATTTTCTTAACCCAACCTGAGACTATTAAATAAAAAGGTTAAAGGTGTTTTTGAAAGTCCCTTTGTTTGTGGAGAGGTTTCTCTTGCAAGGAATCACAGATGAGGAAAGCTAATGCACAAAGCTAATGTCACGGCTGAAAAAGAATTGTGGATGATTTGATTGAACATAGCAGCAACAGAGAGGAAGCCGTCTGTAGCAGTTTCCCTTCCTGGCTTAATTCACTTAACAAACAATAGTAATCTCAGCTGCAATGAGGGGAGCGTGGGGATGATGGAGAGAGAGAGAGAGAGAGTCTGTGTAGTCACAAACATTATTTCAGTATTGCAGGAGTCGACGAAGAAGATCATCCGAGGGTGTGAAGAGCAGAGAGGAGACACGGCTGTGTGTGAGGTCTCTGTTTAAAGGGTTTTGGAGCTTCTCGAAGGAGAAACTGCATCCCTAGTGACCCATCTTTCCTTCACTTTCCATCGTTTGTGAAAGTGCTGCGTCACCTCAACAGAACTCTCTGAATAACCCTTAAAGACCTGGAGTAGAAGCGGCTTTTAAAAATCAAAGTAGTGATTTTTCTGCAAAATTTCTGCACATTTTGGTCAGCTTTTGATTTGGATTAAACTATATCAGTCATGCTGCTCGAAACGTCACGAGAGAATAAATGATGTCTGGATGAACTTCTCCTTTAAACGACCAAACGTAGAGATCACATTTCCACTCGTCCTCCATTCTGTGAGATCATCAATCATGACAAGGCAGTGTAACCACACTGGACTTAATTAGAGCATCTGAGATATGAGTGTAAGCACTTATAGCTTTTCTTCTCCTCTCTCTCTCTAGATGAAACCATTAGTAAAGCATCTTGAATAGCATTTCAAAAGTCCTGTTTATTTGCTCTTTGTTTATGTATATTAACTTTGTTCAAATATTAGTTAAATTTCGAGTTTAACGTTAAAGGCTTGGTGAAATTCGTCTCTTGGGTCTGTTCTCTTGATGTAAATGACACAAAGTAGATTCGGAGTGCTTAATTTTTCCCTTCAAGTGAAAAAATAATTGGAGAATTTTATTAAACGTCACTGAACTCTCTTCAAGTCAGTGAACAGTGTCTGACTGCTTCCAGACCACACAAAGAAAGAAGAAACGTTCTGAAACGTTCTCTCATTAATCCCTCCTTAGGGTCATTCGCCACCAACTGCACCACTGTGAAAGAAAAGCCCTGTAATTTATTTAGTTCTGGGGTCTAGTATCAGGTTTTACTTTCTCTATCCAGTGTACAACTCGAGGAAAAACTAAAGCAAAATTAAAAAAGCTTATTTGTAATTAAATGGCAAAACACTTACATTTGTTCTACTCTCATTGAGTTGAAGAGTGACGCTTGTGACAAACTCAAGGTTGTGTATCTGTGGTTTTCTTGTCAATATCTACAAAGTTGGCTTTGCATTGAATGCTGTTTTTATATAAGCTATACAAAACAGATTTTATCTCTCATTCAAAAATTCTGTTTAACAGAAAATCATTGTTCTGTCACCGTTTTGCGTATAATGAAACTCTCCCTGCCAGAATGCCCCAAAATTGAGTAACATATGAGTCTAGTGTGCATGTGTTCCGTGCATAATGATAAATGCTTTTGTCTAAACAAGAGCGTTTTTACAAATCACAAAATGCATACACTGTACAACTCAACTGCAAATTACATTAGGAATTAATCTTAGTAGGAAATGGGTTTTCTCCACTGAACATAGCCAAGCAAACTTGTAAGATCTAACTAGTGTATGTATTTTTATCACCGAGAATTGAATGGTTACTAAGGTAGCAGTTTTGGTTGCTATGGAGAAGTCAGTTAGATCATGCAAAGTTCCCTAATGTCAACATGAGTAAAATGAACCAACCCCCGTGTCTCTATGATTTTCCTTAGCTGAGATAGTGATATGCCAAAATGGTTGCTAGGGTAAAGTCAGGTTGCTATGGAGGAGTCAGTAACATATAACTTAATGTTCCCGTGTCACTATAAATTATATAAACCAACCCCCAGTCTTAATCATTAATCAAAGCTGAGATAGAGATCAGAAAATTTGGTTGCTAGGGTAAACGGTTGCTAAGGAGCTGTCAGTGATGTCATAAATTTGTTACTATGATCAGCATAAAAAACCCAGTTACCTATTTATTTTCAATGCCATTATAAGTTAATGCTAAAGATTTAACCGCTTCTAAAGCCTTTCCCAAAGTTTATCAGTTCATTTAGTGATTTTTGTGTAAATACAACAATAAAAATGTATGAAATAACCAGTGGACAACAAAACTGTTGGATGTGTGTATTTTATTTTTACAAAGAATTATCATTTAAGTCTGATTTATAATTAAATAACCATCTTTACTCCCGGCAAACAGTGTTCACTGATCAATTAGTGCCCGGGGAAAATAAAAGTTTCTTAGAATCAAAAAATGAACCGTGTCACTTTAGTCGTTGGTGTTATTCTGGCTCATTCGTTGGTCCCTCGTTCTTCTCTTTCTTCATTCGTATCACTCTGTTCAGTAGAATTCTGAGTCGAGCGATGGTTTGTGTTTCTTCAGTCTTTCTCGAAACTGCTCGAACGGTGGAATTATCCATTTAGCCCCAAAACGTTTAACATCAAACCGACGTGCTTCTTCGCATCGCTAATGTAAGCACCGGAACTACAAAAGAACCAAACGCGGAAGTGTGAAATTGGTCTTTTGTGGTCAAATTCCGCAAAATTCCACGCTACAATATAGATTTCATTTGATGTGATCGCGTAAAACCTAGTTTGATTTTGATATCATCTATAGCTGCTTCAGTTCAGAGATTCTTACCAGAGCTCAACTTTATTTGCTGTGTTAAAGAACTCCCGGAGAGTTTGTTAATATTAGAATAGTTCATTGAATAGTGTTTCATCGATTGCAAACGTAATTTAACTATAAGCTATAACTGATTGCTGCGTATTAATGGCCGTCCTCTGTTCATGCAAACAGCTAATGATCTCGAGAGCTCCAGCCAAATGATTCGGGCTTCTCGTGGAAGAGTTTGACACAGAGTCCTCTACCCTTGGGTTGGCACCATCGGATTGCTCTCCGCCTCCACAGAGCTGCAGTCTATAATTGTATTCAGGATGGGTCGGAGGCACAAACAGCCTTCCCTCCTGTTGTGTTCAGGTGCGATCGTTCGAGGGAAAGGTCGGCGTTATAAAGTTCTCCCCGAGGACGAGTGTCTCTTCAGGGATGAGGCTGCCTCACCTCCTGCCCTGGCCTGATAGCTCATCCTCCCTTTGTTTTTTCGAAGCGCTCAGTTGGGCGTCTGGTGCACCGTAGCTTGAGCTGCCAAGCACCGCCCCCCTGCACATACACAAACCCAGTCTCATGCTCGTTAAGCATCTCCTTTCCTGCATTTGCATACAGAACAAACAGGAAATTGTGTTCATTTGTATGCAAATGCCTGTGTCCCCAAGGCAAGCGTGTTCGAATTAAAAGTTTTACCGTCCCATTAATTCCAAATTACAGTCAGGCACAGACAGACATGGACGGCCATCTTTGGGGGTTGGTGGTGCTCGTCCCAAATCCACCACATCGGGCTGGGATGCTTTTGTGAGCCATCTGGATCTGAAGTTGTGACTTGGCTCAATCCTGTGGATCGCGGATTGATGGGTTGCTAAGATTTGATCTGGCATGACTGATACTCTCCAATATTCCCGAGGACGGGCGAACTGAGACCTTGCTTGACTTTTGATGGACAGGCTGTTAAGTAGACTAAGAGCAGTGAAGGCCGTGGCTTAGTACCTTGAGAGGTGATGCGTTGTCTTGATTTGATTCATCAACATGTACAGTACGCAGCGGGCATTGAGAATTGATGAGCTCTAAAACTGGAGAAGTGGTAGCTCGGTATAAACACCGCTAATAAAGTGATGACCGTAAACAGCTGCAGATTCCTTTGTAAAACAATAGATAAAAAAAAATGTCCATTCAGGGGTTTTGGAAGCAAGCTAATTGCTTTTTTTCTACGAGTGTTGGTGTTTTGGAAATGTAAAAGTGCCTTTTAAGACTAATTTTTTTACGTATAATCAATAAAAGGTTCCAATCCCATGTTTTTAGCATTTTGTTGCTAGGCTAACAGTGTAGTTGCTATGGATGGGTCAGTGACATTCTGTTATATGTGTCAAAATGAGTAAAACAACTCAACTCACATTATTTCCAAAGATGAGGTAAAGTTATGCTGGTTTGGTTGCTATGGAAAATAATCTAGTTGCTAAGGTAGAGTGAGAGTGTTCCCTATGTCAGTGCGAGTGAAATAAACCAACCCCAATGTCTCAAAAGCTGAGATAGACTTGTGAAATTTTGGTTGCTAGGGTGAACTTTTTGGTTGCTAGTGATGTGATAACAACGTTAAGGTGTTTTAAGATATTTTCGTTATCGTAGGTCATTCTAAGTCAGATGGTAGATCTTTAACCCTTTCTAGGGCATGAGGTTCAAATATTTTTCCACAATGATTGGTATGCCCTTGCACAGACTGGTGACCTCCACAATTGTGGTCTGTCTGAAGTTTCTATGAGGTTCTCAGTTTGAGTTACAGTTCACTAAAGTTTGACCCCATGTTAAGCCAATGGAAAATTTCCCAGAATTCCTTTAGAGGTGCCAGTCTGAAAAGATATAGCATCTTGAGTTTGCTGGCTATAGCTTGAACGGTCTTGGAGGATGATTGTTTAGGATTTTGAACAATGTTTGGCAAGCCAACATAATAATTGAAAGTGACTTTACTTGGTTTGTTTTTAATGGTATTCTAATCAACACAAGAGAGAAAAAAACTCTACTTTTACAGCTTTATACTGAAGTTTCTCCAGTGTTTGCAAGAACATACGACACTGTTAGCAGAGACTAGGGTGATCAGGAAACTAATAATTGAGGAATACATCATTTACTGAATTCCAGATTGTTCCAAAGCTGTTCACAGCTTATTTTATATCCCTTGGAAAGAGTAGAGCCAGATGGGTCTGGAACGATGTGTCACTGAATTTTCTCATATGGTGGAACTATTCTTTGCAAAGGAAGTTCGTGGCACAAGTCTCGAGTACAGTCAGGTGCGCGAGTGCGTGCGTGTGTGTGGTCATCCTGCTGCCCATCCTAAATCTTATGAAAGTGTCACTGGTGGCCATGGCATGCTGTTACTTTACAGCCCCTTCCCCTCCAGGACAACCCTCACAACCACTTTGAGCTAGGTATCAGCTCTGGAGATCTTGCAAAGTTGCCAGGTGTTCCACGGTCCTACAGTTAGCTTTGTGTTGGGGATCTTTTTGTTTTAAAGCGAGAACATTATGAATTTGTATTTTCAAAACAGCTTTGTGTTCTTTATGCGACTTTACCTCCTCTGTTTAACTCAATCACAATATAGACTACAACTTTGGGTGTGAACCAGAACAAAACATTGAAAAAAAAAGCAAAGAAATCGTTAGTTTGTTTTAAAAGGTTTTAAAATCTGGAAGATTTCTGACCTGGAACAGGAAGTTACATCACAAACAGGAAATGTACAAGCTCTTTAAATCAAGTTGCTGACAGACATTTGGCGACGGTCTTGCTACTTTGGACTCTTTTCTTTCTTTCCCCTCCCCCCTTGCTATTTCCTCAATGCAGCATGGTATGTAGCTGTTAGCATTTTCATTGTTTAAGCTAAATAAAGCCATATTTTCTCTTATTCTTCTGTAAATCTAATTAAACATTGCTTTGAGTATTCTGTAATGGGCTATAGTTATTACAGTTATGTGGTAGTTAAAACTGGGTGAATTATTGCTATTGAAAAAAATGAATATTGTATTTAAGACACTGAACATTTTTACAACAAAAACCTCAACATTTAAAAAAGGGTAAATAATGAAGAGCATTCAGTCCATGACCCGTGCAGAGGCAAACATTTAATCCAATCAATTAATTAGCTAATCCTCTTAATCTTATTATTCTGTTTTATGCTCACAGCACATTGACTTTGTAGCAGATAAATCCACAAGACTCAGTTCAACCAGGAATTCATTCACCTGTGCCGCGGTGTCAACCTCACGAGACTGCACTGTTTAGGTCATCACTAAACCCATCTTTAACATTAGATTTCATCTCCAGTTGTTGAAGGTGGGTGAGCGATGAATTATAGACCTTGAGCCATGAGAGGTTTGGTGTGGCATCTATCGTTTCTGAACATCTACAGATGGGCGTGTCCAGCTTTTGAACCCAGGACCTCTTGCACCCGAAGCGAGAATCGGGAGTATCAACTCATTCCAGCGGAATAATCCCTTGATTATAATGAATGTAACTTTTTTTTTTTTATTCAAGTAAACTTTATTTTTATATATATATACAAAAGGTAGAATCGGATTCTGAAAGGATTAATAATTTCCACAAAACATATTTTTTAAAACCTATAAACAGTTCAAACTCTCTCTACATCTACATCTCTTCATCTCGTACACAAAAACAGAAAAATGTCAAATATTTGGCTGTTCATATACATATACATATACACATATACATATACATATATATATGTATGTATGTATGTATGTATGTATGTATGTGTTCTGTACAAACTCATATGGTATGTTCAGGTAGTATTCTACCCACTCGTGGATCTTTCCCCCCTCACATACACCTCTCATCCACTCCCCCCTTTTCTTTAACACCCTCCTGTCCTGATGTAATTAATGCAAACTGGTCAATGAGAAAAATTAATAATAATTAATAACTACATAAATTCACTGTTTCCAACCAGATGAGGAAACACCACACCAGGTGCTCACTCCCCTGGAGATAACAAAACTGTCCAACTCAGACGAAGAACCTAATCTCCCATGTGGTGGCTTTTTAGCACGACAGGACAAGGCATATATATAAAAAAAAAAGTGAAGTATGGTGGAAGTTCCTTGAACATTTGGGCTGCATTTCTGCAAGTGAAGTTGAAATACAGGCAGATGCTTATCTGTCCAGTTATACCATCAGGGATGCATATGATTGGCCAAAAATGGATTGTGCAGGAGGACAATTGCCTGAAACACACAACAAAAGTCAATGAAAAGAAGAACAAGAAGTAATGGACCCCACATAGCCCTGACCTCAGAAAAATACAAATGTTCACATTATTTTAATGTCGAAAAGAGATTGTTTTAAGAATATCTGTTATCTAGAGATGACAAGGCGAGAAGAGAGTGGGTTGCTAACAGAAATTTGGCGTGTATTGATTCGCCGTCTCATTTATGAGTGTGGAACAGCAGAGTAAAAACTGAACATATTTGCAAAGCTAATTGTTTCACTTTAAATATCCACTCTGCCTTCCAACGTGACTTTATCCTAACCTCATCCGTGATGCTATTTGATTAATGTTCTAAAAGCCTCTCTACCCACAAGAAAGCCATTTGAGAGCTCTCCCATAACAAAGAGCAGAACATTGCATCTAGAATAACAAATGCATTGTATTAAACTTTGCAGCAGGACTCTCTGCCTTTGCACAATAAAGCAGAAATACTCTGTAGACGGGACTCTGCACTTAGAGGGAGATGACGACTGGTTTATTCAAATCTTTATCTTTATTGCTAGCAGCTCACTTGAACTTGTGGAATGCAGAGAGTGTCATTTTTTCTCGGTTGTATAATAAATGTATCTACAGTTCACAATTAAAACGGCCAGTTGTGTTCGCTTTGTATTTCTCCGTTGCTGTCAAACTCGTCACGTTTGGTTCCTCCTCGTGAGATGAAACCAGTGGGGTTCATTTGAGTAAGTGTGAATGCTGCCATGCAAGCTTTGATGCATCAAACAGATTGAGAGGCTGAAAAGATGGTCCTCAGTCTGCTACCAAACCATCTGTGTTGCAAATGCGAATGTGCCGCGGATCAAAAGTCCAAAACGACGCCACAATTCACTCGATGGAAAGATCTCAAATGGAGAAACCGTTCAGTAAGCAAACTATTATTAATTTGAGTGCAAAAGAACGTGCTCGAGCAAGATACGAAGGACAACAAGTGTACAGGCAATATGGATAACTGCACCCTGGAAGGGATTGTGAAACAAAACCCTTTTAAAAATGTGTGGGAGTTTCTGCAGCTGGAGTCTGTTCTTCAACCACCACTCAGACATTTAATATATGGGTTTCGCCTGTGTCTTGTGTACATCTAGTGGTGGTCTGCTGGTGTTGGTGCACTGTGTTTTATGAAGGTAGTAGATGGCTGTCTTTGGAAATCTATATTTTAGAGTTTATTAAATACATGGAGCTTGGGCTTTAGTCAGTGATGGTTGGGGTGCATTATCATCTGCTGGTGTTGGTCCACTGCGTTTTATGAAGTCCAAGGTCAACACGGCATTTTGGTTTAGAGCATTTCATGCTTTCGTTTGCTAACTTTATAAACATGAAGATTTCATTTTCTAACAGGACTAGACACCTGCACACAGTGCCAAAGCTACAGGAGTTAAGGATCATAGTATTCCGGCTCTTTATTGGCCAGAAAGCTCACCTGACCTTAAGCCCATAGAAATTCTCTGGGGTATTGTGAGTTGTGATACGCCAGACCCAACAATGCAGAAGAGTTGAAGGCCACTTTCAGAGCAGGCTTGGGTTCTCCATGCCACAACGCATTGCTGCAGCATTTCAGGCAAAAGGAGCCACAATGGTGTTTACTCATAACTGCAATTCCTTCAGTCTGCCAACAGTTCTAGAAATCTTTAGTAATGTTCCAATTTTTGGAGACATAGGAGTATATCAGATGGCAAATACTTTGTTTCACGCTTCATCTGCACCTGTAGTTGATGATGAAGCAAGCCCGATGTGTTCTCGTTTGATCCGGACCTAATGGACCAAGGGAAGTGAACTTGTGAGGTCATCCTGAGTTGAATAATGAATGATGTTCAGCGACTAAAAGACAATTACCGTTCTCCGGCAAACACTAAAAGTCTCCAACGGTGACAAAGTCAAGCAGGGAGAATGAAAGGTGAGAATGTGATCGTGAAAGGACACAGCGCATTATCTACCTCGCGATAATGACCTCTTTCCCTCCATCATAGCCCTTTCTTTCTCCTCAACTCTTTCCTAACAGTAGCGGCTATTAGTGCTGAATGGAGCGGAATTGAATTAGCGCAGCCCACCGTTTCTCTAAAAGCGCCAGGGCCCAGGGGCACCATCGCCATGCTAATAAAGCCCAGGCTCTTACTGTGTGAAGGAAAGTGGCCGGAATTGCTGATGGGAGGATGTTGTGTGGAGGGGGCGACCAGCTTTTCTTCATGACTCAAAGGCAGACATGATTAGAGAACAGACGCTGGAGCGTTGAATAAGAACCCTCGCACAGCAATGCTATAGGCGCTATGCGGGGATGACTGACATGGCAACAATAACTCACGCCGCAGCGTCCATGATGCTTCGAGGCGTCTAGAATAATTTCTGCTGCTTTTGGAATAGTGGGGTGCCATAGTTTAACTGTAATTATATTCATTTTCCCTACATCAGCTACCAGAAAATGCCAGAGCGGATGTCGGGGAGAAAGGAAACGCACACTGAGGCGATCAGAACGGTTCAGAATTTCATCATCTGTGTTCCACGGTATGACGTCGGTACTGGAGGTGTGCGGGACGGCAAGGTTATGGGGATGAAAACTGCCTTTTTAAAAAATGTCATAGCTCTGTGCCATGGTTTGTCTGGATACTGGATTCTGATTGGCTTGCAGGCAGTGATTACATTTGTACCGGTCTGTTTGGTTGGTCCACTTTTAATATTGCTCAACTTCATTGGTAACCATAGCAACGCATATCTTTGGTTGAAGGCAAACTTTTACAGGATTATTTCAGTGTTTTCGTAGGTGTTTAGTCAGAAACGGGATTTGTTGGTCTCCTCTCTTTTTCTCTGGAGATCAAGAGCTTGATGTGCAGAGATTCATCCACATCCAGCACGAAAGTTAACCATTTCCTCTTGATTTTTATGTCATTGAAAAACATCTTGAGCGGCTGTGAAGGAATCCGCGAAGGAATCCACCCCATTGAATCAGTCATCAAATCAGAACATCTCCCTCAGATCTACGGTTCAAGCACCCGGACTCTCCGTGGTGGCTCCTAGTCTTCTTGGATCTCCTCTTCTGGGTTCAACCATCTCTTAGTCAGCTCCGTTGTTATGCTCTGCTCCAACTTCACCAGTGTTTGTTTCTGAGGTCGTCACGGGTACTCCGGCCCCTCATCACCATACCTTGTACATTCTGTAAAATAAACCTGTAAATGGTTTTTGATCCTGTAGTCCACTTCCCTCTTTTCAGACTTGTGATGGCTGCTTTTTCAGTTTGACAGTGAGAACTGTAGAGTGCTGTGTGTAAAAGTATGTGTCGTCTTTGTTGTTTGTGGATGGTCTCTAAAGCCGCTGTGAAATACACCAATCATTTTCACTGTGTGCGAATTAAAACGAATCTCGGACAAATCGTAAGCAGCGAAATTAGAACTTCAGGACAAGCTTGAACATGGTATTTTATTTTCAGGTTCAGTCAGTGTTTGTTTGGGTGCCATTTCATCTGCCGCTGTTGGTCCACTGTGTTTTATGAAGTCAGCGTGGTGCCTGGGGTCCAAGTTTCAGTGATGGTTGGGGTGGATCAATATAGATGTTTGTTATTGCATTTCATATTTAAAGAAGCATTTATATTGATTATTTGGATTTATAGCGTTTTGTGAAACAAAAGTGCCATGGAGTTATTGAATTGTGGGGAAAAAAAAAGAAAATCTGGATTTGAAATACTTCTGTTTGTATGACTTTGAGGTGCTTTATGAAGAAAATATCAAAAAATGGCATTTTGGAAAAAACTCTTAATACTGTCTAGTTTGTTTATGATCCACAGATTCACGAAAGCCCTACATGTTTGGCAAAGCTTTGAATTCAAACTATTGCACATTTTATAATAGATAATTGATAGAGAATCAGGCTTAAACTTAAAAGCACATCCAGTTTCAGTTAATGAGCCCTGATTTGTGGCATTGGGAGCATTTGGTTGTTGGCTTCCTTTCATTCCACGAAGATTAAAGCTGGATTTCATCACAGAACTCTTCTTCTACAAGAAACTTCTGAGACGGTTGATGAACTGAAACAACAACAATGTTGCAGAACGAATAATAGTCAAATTAAGATTGTGTCTAGCTGCGAGATGCCAGTGATCAAAGAAGCTCTTCCGCAGCAGCCGAGGAAGACGGAAACTGGGATCAAGAATTGAGATGCATGTCCATGCTAAGAACAAGGCAAAACGAGGGCTAGTATAAAAGACAGCCGTGCTTAAATCCTGCATGAATAAACGACAACATGCTGAGCAACACACTGTGCGTCGAGGAAAGAAGAATCTGTGGACTGAAGCGATTCCTCTAATTACACACTCTGCTAGAGCATACCAGAGCACATTTGATAAGCACAGGATGCTAATAGCCAGCACAATATCTGCATCTGGAACCGAATCGAACTGACGGCCATAAAATGTGCCAAAATACAGTCGACAAATCATTTCCCAATGTCTTAAACATTTAGAAGAGTACGTGAGGTTTGTTTTAAGACTTTTCTATAAAGGCTCACACAGATGGATAACTTACATTCCAATTGCAAATATTTGCACGTATAAAACACAAAGCATTTTGTGCACAAATTCATAAATATGCCTTAAGTTTTGAATTATTTGCATGTTTTTTTTTCAAAGTGGTTCAAAGTGCTCACCTTTGAATCCACCAATCACAATCATCCTCACTAATCAATGCTGTGCTTCTTCTTATCATTTCTAAACGAACTTTAAAAAACAATTCTGCTCTAAAATATCCATTTGAGACACTATACCCGCTGCCCCTGTGGCCCCAATCAAAATAATTAAGGTAGAGAACAAGAATAGATGTTCTCTTTGTCTGAAGAGAGACATTTATTGAGATTTTGGGTAAAGTACTGCTGAATAAATTATTAGGTATTCACTTTTATTGAATTTTAAACATCTGTGTGTTTCGAAAGAGTCAAGACCCTCTGTAATGATGCTTAAATTATGCTCATGACTCGAAAAATAAAAAACTGTACCTCAAGAAAAAGAACTGGGAAACAGAACCCAGCATTGAGATTGTTTTGAGGGCATTTGTGTAAAAGTTCATTTTTGGCACGGATGCTTTAGACCAAAAAACCTTAAGTGATGCATGAAGTAAGAAGAAACTTAATGAATGATTTTCTCCGTTCCAAATTTCTCTTGGGTTGGGGTAAGTTTAAAGTAATTTGGTTGCTTTATGTTAAATTAAACTATGATTAAACCTCTGTAGTAGCATGAAATGAGCCAAATGCAGCCTCGTTGTTTACCACCTGATCACCGGTCGACTGGGTCCCAATCATCTGGATACTGAGCACTCCCCATAGTAGAAATGGAACCATCTGGGCCTGAACTAAACGCAGAAACTGCAAAAACAAAACCAAACATTTGTGATGTTCAAAGAGAGTCTGTGTTGGAACCTGTAGACCTGAACTTGTGTAAAAAGCTGAAAAAGCATAAAAAAAATCAATCAATGTGACAATGAGAAAACGTACACATGAAGAAAACCCCACCCCATCTCCTGCCTCATTTACATACATTTGATTTTGTTAATGAGCACGCTTGCAGCAAGAACCTGTAAAAATCAAACAATAAACATAACTCTACAGAATCTGAATTGACATCGCTTTTAGTGGTGGTTAAGAAGCAGGATTTGTTTTACTCTGTATTTATTTGATTGAATGTTGTTAATAATAAAGCGGTAGAACAGTTAATCTGATGCAGCTGATGTAAATGTTCTGAAAACTGCTGACATTGGTGGAGTTTGTAAAGAAATGCTACATGATTTGAAGAGTAATTCAAAGCATTTAAGTTATTTAACATTTCATTGACATTAAGGTGAAATAAGGTTTGTAAATATGGCTTGTAAAAGTGTCGTAAGGTATTTTTATTAGCAAAATGGATTGCTAAGAAGAGGTCCGCAAACGGCATCTTCAGGCAGGGAGCGTCATCAATATTTGGCACTGATTTTTCTTTTTTTACTTATTGACTGGCGTTGGAAAACTCTTGTCACCAAAAAGGTTCGGAATTTCTTCAGCAATGCAAATGAATTCTGAACTCCATTCTACAGAGGCAACATTAGTCAAATGCCAACTGGATTTCCCTTTCGCTGCAGATTCAACATTGATCTGACAGCAAGGGGCACAAGGTTTTCCCTGTTGGCGCAATCATTGTTTGGATGCACTTGGGAACATTGAGCGCTTGGCAAAAATCTTGTCACCTACTGCATTTTGCCTCTCGCTCTCATTGGCTGGGCCAACACGAAGGTCTGCCAACTGACTGGAGCGATGCCTCTTGTCTCTTTGGAGCAAGCTTTGAGCCATTTGTGCTCAGGAATGGCAGGGGACCTCGCACCGTTTTATCTTCCTGCTTGCAGTTGGCCTGCATCTTCACAGGACACCAGACAAAACAAAAAGTGAGTACTTTGAGACTCTGTTTGAGCTAGCTTGGTTAAACTACACTAAATGCCCTCGAGTCCAGTAAGATACTGGGGCTCACAATGCTTTCAAAATCCAGCCTCTGCAACTCACACCTCTGCGACTTCAGACTGTAGCATTAACTAACAAATAAACAGAGAAGCAAATGCAGGAGCAACAGATCTTTGTGTTATCACTGGTAATAGGCCGCACTTGTTTTGGCATCGGATTATAATTGTCACACTGGGAATGAGACAAAGGCTCGGAATCAGAGGATGAACCAGTTAATTAAGGGTACAGAAATATATCTTCCCTTCACATGATGGGAACATCGCGTGTAAACAATGCAGTGAACAACTGGAGCAGGAAGTGGAGCAGGAATGGACTGTCTAAAGCAGTGATCTCCAACCCCTGCTTCGCAAACCTGTAGCGGCCCCACAGGCTAACAGACAGAGTAAGAAACCAATGTATTTGGAAAATTTTGGAAAGAAAAAGAATATCAGGAGAAGTACTTCAAATATAGATTTAGGGAAACAGATGTTTGCCACACCCCTAGCCTAATACACAGAGACAGGTTCTCTAATGAGGTTTGGAGGATTGTAGGTTCTTTGAGCAAGGAGGAAGGTTTGGAGATTGGTAGAGAAAAGAAGAAGGTTTGGAGTCTGTTGGAGCAAGTAGGTAGGTTTTATGAGGCTTGGAGTCTGTTGGAACAAGTAGGTAGGTTTTATGAGGTTTGGAGTCTGTTGGAGCAAGTAGGTAGGTTTTATGAGGCTTGGAGTCTGTTGGAGTAAGGAGGTAGGTTTTATGAGGTTTGGAGTCTGTTGGAGGAAGGAGGTAGGTTTTATGAGGCTTAGAGTCTGTTGGAGGAAGGAGGTAGGTTTTATGAGGTTTGGAGTCTGTTGGAGGAAGGAGGTAGGTTTTATGAGGCTTAGAGTCTGTTGGAGGAAGGAGGTAGGTTTTATGAGGCTTGGAGTCTGTTGGAGGAAGGAGGTAGGTTTTATGAGGTTTGGAGTCTGTTGGAGGAAGGAGGTAGGTTTTATGAGTTTTGGAGTCTGTTGGAGGAAGGAGGTAGGTTTTATGAGGCTTGGAGTCTGTTGGAGTAAGGAGGTAGGTTTTATGAGGTTTGGAGTCTGTTGGAGGAAGGAGGTAGGTTTTATAAGGCTTGGAGTCTGTTGGAGGAAGGAGGTAGGTTTTATGAGGTTTGGAGTCTGTTGGAGGAAGGAGGTAGGTTTTATGAGGTTTGGAGTCTGTTGGAGGAAGGAGGTAGGTTTTATGAGGCTTGGAGTCTGTTGGAGGAAGGAGGTAGGTTTTATGAGGTTTGGAGTCTGTTGGAGGAAGGAGGTAGGTTTTATGAGGTTTGGAGTCTGTTGGAGTAAGGAGGTAGGTTTTATGAGGCTTGAAGTCTGTTGGAGGAAGGAGGTAGGTTTTATGAGGTTTGGAGTCTGTTGGAGGAAGATCCCAAAATGTTTCCAGTAACAGTGTAGCATTGGTGCCTCCAACTTCATGTTCAAAAGTTAATGTCGAGCTCTGAGACCATCGTAGGAAACATTGTCTCCAGGATTTTGGCTTGAAATTCAGCAGTACCTTGTGAAATAAATGTTATGGTGTATAAAGCCCCATCTGTTTTGTTTATCTTTGCCATCTGTTAAATCCAACAGTCTGTTCCCAAGCTTTGTTTTCATTTAAGTTGTCTCTGGTTGAATGCAGAGTAGCATCCCTCATTTGTTTACAGCCACAACGAAGAGACATATCTGTGAGAGATGTCCTTTTGAATACCAGACGCTGATAGCTTGATTCATGGTCCTGGAGAGTGAAACACAGACTCTGACGCGGCTAGGTTAATTAAATGAGCTTCGCTGTCAGCAGTGGGTTTCCAAAATTAAGTTTTGTCACATTTAGATGTTGATTTAGCTGGAGCCATACGGATTAATGCGGCACTTTCTTGGCTGGAAGTTGATTTCCTCATTACTGAATTGATAGTTGATCCAAAAAAATGTGCTAATCATTCCCTCACTCGGATGGTTTTTAAATTGGTTCATTTCCTGTTCAAAAGAAGATAGTTTGAGTAACTTTAGCCATTAACTTCTTCATTTTCAACATTGTACCATTTTTATTAATAGACAAAACACATGATGGCAGGTCAAAAGTGTTAGCTGGGGTCCCACAGCGAACAAATCATCCCTGTGATTTGCTCTGGTAATCTGCCTCCTCCCAGGAGAGGAGCAGGGGGTTCAGTAATGACAGGCTTGGTTCAGGAGCCACCTGTCATGACCCATCCCGCAGCAGGGCTGTGATGCTAACTCAACGCAGCCATTCATCTCCTCCATGCTAATTGCTGTACACTTATTCATCGGATTAGCTGCGTAATTATTCCTCATAATTACCCCTCATTGTTCTCGCTCGTCATTTCCTTGCTCAATTTGTTTGTTTGCGCTCACGGCTTGACGATCAAAAGAAAGAAATTCATTGTCAGGCCAAATGAAATAGTGTGGATACAAATGAAATAGATTTAATTTAGAGTGGAGGGCCGATCTTAAACTAAAGAGGCAGAAAATGAAAACAGCGGGTGAACAACTGAATAACAAACACCTAAATGCTGTAAATATTGTTGTTTGTTCGTGCGCTCTGGAAGGGCTTTGGCTCTTCTGCAACTCACCAGCAGATCTAGTGGGTGAACCTAGAGCCCTGTTATAGCTAGCGTAGTGTCCAGTCAGCTGACCCATGGGAAAGCAAGACATTTAAAGTAAATATCATTGAACATTATTGTAATGTTTGCCTTGCAATGAAGGTCATTCATTCACCTTCTGTCACTGCTTATTAATCGTGCAAGAATCATGTAGCGCTGCTTGTGTCGCTCACAGTGAGGGAAAGGTAGCCGTACAGACCATTCATCCTAGATCATAGTAGGAAAAAACTGGATCATACAACTTAAATGTCACTTCCATCGCATCATTGTGCTTTCTGCCGCAGTAGCATGCAGCATCTCCACGATGATATTAAGTTACCTGCAATTTGTCATGACCAGGTTGGACCCCAGAGGAGATTGTCCCAAGGCCACTGCATTTATCAAGTGTCTCTGCCTCCTTTTAAATTGTATTTAAGCATTCTTTATTTTTGTTCAGTGGTTGCCAGGTCCCTGGTTGCCATATCCAAGAACCCGGCCTCCCACGCCTTGTCCCTTGCTGGGCCCACACCCATTTGGTCTACAATTGTTGGCCCACAGGATAAGAGCATAGTCATGGCCTCCAAAGCCACACCCAGCACTGCTTCACACCGCCTTGTAGTGGCCGTTGTCTGAGCATCCATGTATCCAAAGCCCGCATATCGAGGCCATCCCACCACTGCCACCACTTTTAAAGACATTGGTTATTAAAAGTCAAATAAAGTCCCACAATTAACTCTAAACGATTGCTCAATTTATAAATAAAAAATAAAAAATAATTTAAAAAAAGGCACCCCAAAATGTAGACAACAATAATATACATGGCTCAAAAGTAAACAATGAAATGAAAAGGAAGGACGCTAGCCCTCCTTCTCTCTTTTCTGTACAGCACGGAGGAGCCTGCTGCTTGCACTCCTCAAATGTTTTGGGGTGTTTGGCCTCAAGCACTCAAAAATGTACCACCATTTATCATTTTATCCCCATTTTTAAACATTCCATCAGCATACCATCAATGTAATGTTGTGTAAAGTCGCAGTGTACTGTATTAAATGTTCTCAATCTATGTATCTTTGAATCATTAATGCATTTGGCAGATAATTTAATCCAAATTGACTTACATTTTTAGATGTACATGTAACATATTTTCTGGAGTTAGAACCCATAATTCTATGAGTATCTCCCCAAAATCAAACTGTTTAAATGAAGATTTTTTTCTGTACTTTACTATCCATCTCTTTCTGACAACCCCAGCCCTGCTTATACCCATAATGGAGTCATAAGAATTAAAACAAATCAGCGCTTGTGTTTTGTGCATTTTATTTGGTTCTGTTTAAGAAGTCTTTACAGTCAAGATAAGACAAAGATTTGATTAGTCTGACCTTTTTTGCTCCACATAGGATAAAAGCAGCACTTGAAGCTCCTTTCTTTTCTTTACCTCAACAACCATCATCTGTTCAGTGGTTGTGCTTTCAGCTGGATTCAAATCAGAGAAAATAAGAAGCCGTTGGAGTCTCTTGAAAAAGCGCATCACAATGACCCACTTCTGTCTGTTTCTAACTGATGCAAAGAGTGACTGTGGCTAAGAAAAGGACGTCGTTTGTTCTTTGTCTGCTCTGTACCGTTCAGAAGTGGAACTAGAGCTGGGCGATTTTACCTGGAACTTTGATCTTCGATTTGTTTAGACAAAATTTTATTTCACTTTTAAAGAGACCGTTCTTTTTTCTTGACATTTGCCTTATTGTGGCTCGTTCAGTGTCTTTGGTTTTCAGTTTTGTCCTTTTTTGTTATTTAAATGTATTTAATAATTACTTAATTATTTAAGTTGAACACATAACTTTTAATATTAGAAAAAGCTAAAGCATCTGCATCATCTCCAGGTCAGCCACTCTTTAAAAAAAGTTCTTTGATGGTTATAGCACTTTGTATCTTGCCAAAGTTTGTTTATTTCATACATTTATTAACTAAGTAGCACCTTTGAAAATAAATGGCACTAAAAAAGGTTCCCCTATGATCTGGTTCTATGTAGTATAGTGTATAAGGAGACATTTTACAGTTCAGTATTGCTTTGTGGGCGGCACGGTGGCGCAGTGGGCCGTCCAGTTAGAAGGCTGCCGGTTCGAGGCTCGCCGGTGACCTTCCTGGAAGGAGTTTGCATGTTCTCCCCGTGCTTGCGTGGGTTTCCTCCGGGTACTCCGGTTTCCCTCACAATCCCCAAAACATGCAGCAGGTTAATTGAATAGTCTTAATTTCTCTTAGGTGTGAATGTGTGAGTGAATGTCGCCCTGCGATGGACTGGCAACCTGTACCCCCGCCTCTCGCTCAATGTGTGCTGGAGAGACCCCCGTGACCCCAAAAGGGAATAAGCAGGTTGGGAAATGAATGACTGAATCATTGCTTTGCAGAAGTATTTGTGTTTTTAGTTTTATTTTTTTATGTTTAATATGCAAACATTCTCAGCCAATCAGAGGTGCGTGTGTGTGTGTGAAGATAATCTGAGCTTAAACAGGAATCCATGCTGAAGTTCATAATTGGGGGCAAGAACCTGCTCAGGTAATATTTTACCTTCTAAATGATAAGATTTTTATCTTTAAAACACTAAAGCTCACTCCAAGTGCAATGGTGACTGTAAAGAGATACTTGTCCTGTGCTCCTCTCCATCCTTCCACTCACATAAAGTCAATGGAACAGAACCAGTAGTAGTCGTCAGGAAATCCGCAGAAGAGTAGAGACACTGCAGGAATGCAGAGGAGATCCAAGATGGCAAATACTGCTTATGGAGAGTCAGGTGGAGTGAACCGTTGAACTGACACAGAAGGAAATGAAGCGATGGGTTATAAGAGGGAGTGGAATCGAGACACAGAGACTGAGAAGTGAGGATGAGACCCAGGTTTGGAGGATGAAGAGTGGATGAGTGGAGTTTCTTTTCCCCAGCGCCAATTATCAGGAAATCCCACTTGAATATCATACACATCCCACTTGAAACGGTTCCCAATCTACATTTCTCTACCCTATCAATGGGTTTGAATTATTTATAACACAAACCCAGATTGAGGCATAGCTGTGCATCTCTGAGCAACAAAACAGACGAGTCAGTGATCCATTGACCCCTTCTTAAGTGGCACTTAATTCTTGAAAGAATCGGTTGAATTCATGACTTAATGGCACACTGCGTTTGTGTTTATGCACTTGTGATTTCAGCTCTGAGCATCATTATTCAAATCACATCTGCTCATGTTTCTGCTGCAGTGAAAATATGGATTTTCATGTCACTGACTTCATTACATGAGTAACAGCTCTATTATATGACGCTCGTATATTTACATGTATGGAGTGAAGGAACACATCTCATCACTTTTACCTCTCTTTGGGGTGGAAGTTGTAGATGTACCTGTACCTCTCATATAGAAGGTATGCAGTCCCTTTACTACTAGGCCACGCCCCCTTCCCTGAGATTGAGTGAGACAAAACTAGTGGTAAAACGGCTGCATTTAGTATGGAAAAGTGTAGAACCATGAAGAAATTATGAGCTTAAGTCAAAAAGAATCGAATTTGACTAATCGCCAGGACTTCAGGCCTCTAGACGCCAATCTGAATTTTCGATGTGAAGTCGCCCCAATGTTTCAAATTGCCATATCTGATCCGTTTTTCGCATGGAGAACAACCAATGAAAGCTGCTCTTTTGATGACGCTCATCCCACATTTTTATAGCGACTGCGCACAGGAAAGAAATAGCGCACCCCAAATCCTCAGACCTCCCTGTGATCAGCCACCAACAGTGAAATTCTTTGATTTCTTCTCTGCCGTCCTCTTCTTCTTTCCTGTTTCCGCTTGTGACACAGAGTGTATCTGTTGTACCATAAACGCCATCTTCAGGCAGGGAGTGTCATTGCATTATTATTTCCTCGACCAGATTGGTGTGTAGAGCCATTTACAGGCAGTAGTTTGATTTTTTTTTTTTTTTTTTTTTTTTTTTACATTTATATGGTCTTAATTTCCAACCTGGGAAAGTACACAAAACAAAGTTTAAGGGAAAAGTAGAACAGAGAATAAAACTAAACCATTTAAATTCCATTTGAATCATATATCAGTGAAATGTCAACAAAGTATTTTATTTTTACTGAAATTCCATACAACATAAAGATCCTCAACATTATTAGTGAAAATGCTGGTTTATCAAAATGCGCATATGCAAATGCAAATTTTAGCTCTTGTGTTACAGTTATTTCTTGGATTTGGAGAAATTTTATTATTTCATTATCCATTATCTTTGGATTTTCCCGGTCTGTAGATGGGCATTTCTGGAAATAATTTCAAGCAGTCACATTTTCAGTAAGTACATGAAACTGATTCACATTTTGCCACTCACTCCATTACTTCTGGGAGTCGTGATGTCATGTGCAAACCCTCTATTTCAAGCCTGTCTCTTAGCATATGTGAGATGCCAGACAACAAGTGGAACTACTGTACAAGATTAAATCCGATTACCTTGAGGTCGGCCGATATATCAGCATAAAATCGGAATCAGCTGACTGATGGTGAAAATGGCCGACATGTCTGGGGTTTGGAGAGTGTGAGAATAAACCTGCAAAGGATGAACCTTTTGTAACATTTCTATACAAAATCATTTGTTAGTTTTTTTTGTAAATATCGGCCTCAACAAACCAAAAAACCCCTAAATATCTCTGTCAGACGAACTGCTAATTCCAAGCGTTAAATGGATAATGAACCATTCGTTGTGTTTGGCTTATTTTATTAGGCTTTTATTCAGAGCTCTAATCCAGCAGTGTAATTTTCACTACAGGATTTTTGACATTTACAACTTAATGAAGGTTCACTGCCGCCTACATTTTGGGATGCTTCCAGTAGTTTAGTTGTGAATTCCACAGCCATTGCGTTTCCTCTCTGAGCAAATTCGAGATACCCACAGTTACTATTAATTTGCAGACATGTGTCCTGAAAACTAATCCCTTCCGAATAGAGGTTTTGGCTGAATGAGTCTCAGCGCTTGCTTTCCCGTATCTAGGGAGCTGAGCGGGAATCGCTGTAACCGGACTATTCAATTTGTACAGAACATTTTTGACAGAAAGCTGAGAAATCTACCCAGCGACTCATGCAGATGGAGAGTAGGTTTCTAAAGTTTGTGGTCAGAGCTCCCATGGGCTCACAGACACACACTGAAGCCTTTCCTGAGCCTGGATTACTGTGCAGGGTGTCTGAGGGCTTCAAACTCCCCCCTGAAAATCAATATAGAACTCAACTGTGTCCAGCCAGCTGGAACTGGCTCCCATTTCCTATCTGGATTCAATACACCATTCGGCTTCTGTGGGCTTTGCACTTTGGAAATGAACAAACTCCATTTACGTCTTATTAGTATGCAACAAAGTGTACTTGATTCATGGCTGCTCTTAAAAGGCCACTTTGAAATGTGTACTTGGAGTCATTTCTCAAGTACAAATTGTTTTTTGACGGGTGGTTTGAAACAATCAATGAAGTTATTGGTTTGATACTATGAGCTCATCAATACCACTCCCTGCACACATAAGTAGGGAGCAGGGACATTGATGGGTGATGGGGACGGCAGTAAAGTGTTTATGGGAAAAATACATATTGATATGTAACGCACAAACAATATGGTGTGAGGTAATATTGATTGAAAACCTGATTATCTGAGAGATAGCAGAAGTGGTAGAAGAAAATAGAATTGAAGGGAAGGAATGAATAACATGCAGAACTGCAAAAGATTGCATCCGCAGAAGGAAGTAAATGGAGAGGGAAGTGTTATGCAGATGGTGAAGAAAGAAAGTGCAGAGTAGAGGAAGTTAGTGAAGATAGAAGCAAGAAGGAAGGAAATGCAGGAAGAAGGAAATAAAATCAAAGTTATAGCAAAGGAGCGGAAGTACATCAAGAACATGTAGAAGGAGATAGTGTGGAAGGAAGTAACATAGTGCAAACGGAAAGATGTGGCAAAGAAGGAAGAAAGTATAAAAAGGAAGGAAATGCAGCAGGAAAGACATGTAGGAAGAAGGAAATTGGATGGAAGGTATTGGAAAGGATCAGAAGTGCATCAAAAAGGACGTAGAAGGAAGTAAGTTAGTACAGATGGAAGGAAGGCGGTCAAGAAGAAAGAATGTATAAGAAGCAGGAAGGAAGGAAGTGCAAGAACAAAGGAAATGCAGCAGGAAAGACATGCAGGAAGAAAGAAATTGGATGAAAGGTATTGCAAAGGATCAGAAGTGCATCAAGAAGAACATGTAGAAGGAGATAGTGTGGACGGAAGTAATATAGTACGAACCGAAAGAGGTGGCAAAAAAGGAAGAAAGTATAAAAAGGAAGGAAATGCAGCAGGAAAGATATGCAGGAAGAAAGAAATTGGATGGAAGGTATTGCAAAGGATCAGAAGTGCATCAAGAAGGACATGTAGAAGGAAGTAAGTTAGAAGAAAGAATGTCCAGGAAATGCAGAAGAAAGGTAGCACAAAATAAAGGAAGTGCATAAAGAAGGAAATGTAGGTGGTAGGAAGTGTGAAAGGACACTAGGTATTTCAGAAAAATGTAATGAAGGAAGAAGGAAGTGCAGGAAGGGAATGCAGTAAGAAGGAAGTATTGCAAAGAAGCAGATGGGCATGTGGAAGAAGGAAATGTAGATGGTAGGTAGTGCAGAAAGAGGGGCAAAAGGAAGGTAATGTGGAATTACGGAAGCACAGGAAGAAGAAAGGTAGCGCAGAAAGTTTTATGGATTGAAAGAAAGAAAGAAATGAATGAATGAATGAATGGCATTTGGCTTCAAATGTATTCACGATTCGGTAACTCTGGAAACCGACATTTAAACAGTTATGTCTGAACAAGATTTTCAAAAAGTGGCTTTGTAAAAATGAACGGTTACATGTTTAATACCAGGGTGCTGGTCAGTTCCTCACTTTCAAACCCGCGAGTACTTTGTGGAGTGTCTTCCTCTGGAATACTGTGTCTAGCACAATCAATTTGCTTGGCTAAGCTAAACAAAGACTCTCTGGCATGTATAATTAATCTGTTGTGAATGCCTGCGAGGAAGATCTTGCACTTTCCCCGTCTTGATCTGAGGATTGTAGAAGCAGAGCATGGCATTTCCTGCTTTATATTCCCTTTCTCTGTGTGTTTACTCAGAACTTCAGGCTGGTGTCCCTGTGTATTTAGCTCTGGGTGGCTGCCCTGGGCTCATTTCTTTGGCTTGATTTGGGGGTTTGCTAAAACTGTACATTAGTAACCACGGTTAGCCATCGTTTGTTGTTCTTATACTTAGTCTCTCGGTCGGCCATTTTTGCTATCCAAAAACTTTAAAACAGTGCAAAATACGACAGGGGGACAAGGCATTAAAGGATTTCACTTAATTTTCTCTTCGTATGTGACTGGAGTTCTCACCAATATTCAACCAATGCTCACTTCCGGGTTCAAGAACTCTGTTCGTGTTTTGCTACCACATCGTACCGAGACCGTTTTGTGTCTGTCTGCCGTTTCCTTTTCATCTCACACGCGAATTCTTTGATCAAACTGGACTATCACCATCAAAGTTTTTGCACATTATGAGCTTTTGAGTTCTGCCTTGGCGTCACCCCCACGTTCAGTCCTTCTAAAGGTTAAGAGCCTCGGATTCCAAAATCCGCCCCTCAACTATAATGTGTGCAGCCTACTCTGCCGGAGTTTGGGGACCCCAGGGAAAGCAAGAACTGACAATAAAAAAGTGTTCATTCATTCAAATGTAAGTTGCTGTGAATAAAAGCGTAAAAGTGATGATTCTTGGGCACCTGTGGTGAAGTTTCAAGCGTTTCTCCACCTAGACCATTTGAGCTACAGCCACCAAGCTTTCAAGACATCCAAACTTGCCTGATTCGAGCTCCTATATCTTCTTAGACTGGTTTCACTAAAGCAATTCAAAAGTATTTGAGGCTCTAGAAGTGATTAAAACCATTGATTTGAAATGGCCATTGATAATAAATGCGAAAAAAAAAAGTAATGGAAGTTTTATTGTTAATCAATAATCAGCACCCTAGCAACCAAACAGCTTACCCTAGCAACCACATTTTCTGAACTGAATCTCAGCTTTGGTAAATGATAGAGACACGGAGGTTTGTTTATTGTACTCATATTTACAATATATTGTGCCACTGACCCATAGCAACCAAACTGTTTACTATAGCAACCAATTTAGGACATCTATATCTACGTGGCTCTTTATGACATTGACCCAACAGTTAGTTTGTCACAAATAAATAGTTTTAATCAGCAATTTAACAAGTGAACATCAAAGTTTGTGAGCAAACTTTAGCCTGTAGTTATTATTTTTATTTATCGAAGTAAGCGCTGCTTTAAAAACACAAACCCACTGATATCGAGAGACTACAAATGCTACGATGTGTCCCAAAGAATCACTGTTCGGATTGAATTTGTTCTCTTTTATGTGTGAATGCACAAAACAGCTGTTCAAACATGAACTTGTGTCTTACCTGTCCACGGGCCTGTCTCGATCCTGTGCTTCCTGTGAGAGTGCCCCCTGGAGGCAAATATGTTATTTAAGCCACAGCGGTCCTCGCATGTCAAACAAGTGGTGGTTTATCCTCCAAAAAATCACGATAATCACTCAACTGTATTCTACGAATGCGTATAATGATGTTTTAGTGCATCTGACCTTGGCTACGACTAATCTGAGCTGTGCTTTTACTTGTCATATTTTCCTTGTTTTCATTCCAAATTCTAGTCTTATTTATTTGGACTTCATTATATCTTTTTTTGCTGTTAATTTCCCCCTCAAGCTTTATCTCCTCTACCTCACTCTATAAATGGCTTGGTGTCTGTAGTATGTGGAAGTCATATCTAGTATCTCTTTGTCCGCGTGTGTGTTTGTGTGCAGTTCTAATATCCTGCATGTTGTCTATGGCGTATTTCACTCCTGCCACTGGAACAATCCACAGGAGTGTAAATGGAGCTCTAATTAGAATGGAATCTGAGGAACGCTATTGATCATGAATTACAGCTGCTCGGCTCGAACTCCTCACACGCAGAACAGCAGCGTTTAATATCTCAGGTCTCTCTTGTTCTATCGGCGCTCCTCCGGTCTTTGTGGTTTGTGTCAGTCATGTTCAGTGGAGCGACTCTGAGGAACACGGCCTCCTACCAGCCCCGGAGCAGCAGGGTCAATGTGCATCTGGAGGAGCGTGTGTGTCTTTTGGGAAGAGCGTGTGCCTCCGAGAATATTCCTATTACAGTGTGGAAAGATGCCGGCGGGGCCGAGGAGTTGTGAAAATCAAAAGATGTTTTAAAAAACATTCCGAGAGTGTTAACTGGAGCTCTTTGAAGTGGATCAACACATATTCTAGTCTTCATTGCATTAATAATGAACACTGGTGGAAAGTGACTACAGCACAGAGATGAATGGATGATGAATTTTTAGAGCATTTAGAAAAATCAAGAGTCTACCGCCGCGGATATTTAGCTTGAAAGTGTTTTCTCAAGCTCAAAAACTTGGGTTTGTTGCAAACGTCGACAATGTTGAGAGCTTTCAAGGGTATCTAAATCCTAAATGTAATATTTCTGTATCAAAATAAGAAGAATTTTCTCTTTTTTTTCTCATTTCATGTGGCATTCATTGAAAAAATAATGCTGCTATACAACACCAGTTCCTCTTTCAATCTGGCTTTGGGAAGAAATGAAAAAAAAACTGGGTTTTTATTGACGGACAGATTTAGACGGGGTTCTTTTTGGTATTTTATGTATACCGGACTGAAACCAGTGGTGAATGGGAATGGGTTCTGCCCTAAAGCAGTGTTACTACTCTGTCCAATCCGCTTCAATCTAAGCTTCAAAGTGGGGCCTTCAGTGTCTGTATCATTGGCCGTATGTGCATTAAGGTCTGTGTTTAATCAATCAGATGAAATCTCCTTCTGAGGGCCAGCAATCAGGCCTAGGAAAATGTCAGCATTTCTCCGGTCTATAAATATTAATAGATTAGAGTTGATCATGTAATGTCTGGGAAAAGAGAAACTGGATAAAGCTTACAGTTCCGAATGGAAAGGGGTATTAGCGTGGCTTCCGTATTTCTGTAGATACTGTAGTATAGATACCCTGCCACCCAGCCATGTGGAGTGAAGCAGGAAGAAGAGAGGAGCTGTCACCGGAACCAAAACATAAAAGCAACTCCTTTGACATCATCTGTGCAATTAGTATGTGGAGTTTAAATAAAATATTCAGAGAGGGCAACAACGTTGTCTTGCCTGCGTGTCGCCTCCAGACGAGCGCATCACCGGTGGCTGAAAACCCTCACAGCTGTTCAATTTGCTCTCTTGTTCTCAACCATCGTGGTGTCGAAAGCCACAGGGCTCCTCATGTAAATCAGCTAATCTTTTGTTCATTTCCCACAGACCCCGAGCATGCAGATGTGCGCTTCCTCCTTCACCTCCTCCGGCTCAATCTCTTTATCTTCTGATTGCTTTTTGTGGGCATCTGAGAGTTTATCATTCTCATTCAGAGAGGCTTCGGTCGGGTGCCACTGTCCACCACGGTCGTAGGGCGAGGTGATTTTTATCAGGCCTTCAGCTCAGAGTACATGAACTTTGGTGGAGTCCGTGTCTGGTGATTTAAACAATTATTTAATTAATAAGTAAAGCTAATAGGGATTGATGTTTCAAACTCTTCGGTTGGAAGCTCTGATTGCGGGAAGCGGTTAAAAGTGTGGTCCCCATTCTTTAAGGTTTTGACATCTTTGGGAGGCTCATGGTGCTCACGCCCCTTTCACAAAGACTGACAAGCACAAAAATGGCATTTAAAATGTGAAGAACTTTGAGTAATTTTGACGATTACATACTTGGATCATTACTTTTTAAAATGTGGTATACAGAATATTGTATTTGAGGTGTAAATGCACATTTAGAGCTTAAATTCTCTTTTAAAAAACAAACGTTAATGACAAATTAAGCATCATAAATAATATTTTGTCACAATTTTGGCTACAAATATTGTTTATTCTGGGAACAGTGAAAATACTTTATGCATTTCTGTAAATTGTTTAAAAACATTTCTTTTTTTTTAGTGATTTCCTTTGCTTATCGAAAGTGCATTTAACTGCTTTTTAGATAATTATTATTTGAAAAACCATAATGATTGATTAATTCAACACAGATCAATATTGGAAATGTTTGATCAGACAATACTGTTTATTTTAAGTTTCAGGAAGCCCTTGTTAGAAATGGTTTGAGTCATACTCACTTTATTCACATTCTTGCTTTTGGTTCCTCCATTTTTTCTTTTTAAAATGCGTAAAATGCAGACATGGTTGAAAATGTACATTCACTTAAGCCAATTACTTTGTGCGTGTTAATGAAGAACTCCGAGCTCATTAAATGAACCAAGTGGAGCCACTGGCTGGTTGAATGGGATCATTAGGGGGTTTTCAACAGCATAAATTAATTTAAAATCTCAGCGAAAGCTCTGAGGCTGTGGTTGAAAACGTTTTCGTCATAAAGAAAAAAATTCATTTCTGGCGTAACAAACATACGAGGGATAAATACGAATGATGTTGATTGTTTGGTGACAGGTGGTGCACCACGCAGAGACTGCTGCCATCAAAACCACATCTCCTCAAACCTGTCATGAACGTTCCAAGGTCATATTATGACGGCTGTGGATTTCAAATGTTCTGTGTGCATTTCCATGGTATGCTCTCTGCATAAATCTGATCAACGCTAAAGTAATAATGACTGACCCTTTAGGAAATATTCCATCCTCTTAAAACATATAATAATGTGATTATATGAGGATTCTTATACTTTCCTCATAAGAAACATGCATAAATACCGCTTTGTTGTCATGTTTAAAAAAAGTTCTGTGTTTGTATTTTATCAGAAAATAAATAAATATCAGAAATCCTAAATTTTTCACACTTTGGAACAAAATTTCTTAAAAGACAAATATCCAAAACCCTAACTTTATTAAAAGATTCTCAATACCCTTAACTTTTTCTTAAAAGATCTTTAATGCCCCACACCTTGGAACCAACTTATTTAAAAATATCCTTAACCTCCCGTACTTTGGAACATTACTTCTTTTAAAAGATCCTTAACCATCCTACTATTTGGAACAGTATAGAATTCAGGGACCAATACATTTGTACGGTTTTAAACATAAATAATTACATCTTTACTTTCCAGTGTTTGTAAGTCACTTGCATATTTGGGATTGATGCAGTCTGATTTCTACAGTTCATGAAATCCAATAACATGATTTCACACATGCCGGAGATGAAGGTCTGATGGAAGAAAACCAGTGAGAGCACCACATGAAGAGCTTTGTAGAAATCAACAGAAACAGCTGGAAAAGAAACTGGCAGTGGGAGGAAATGACACGAGATACAAGTCAGTGGATGAGGAGAACGAATAAAGCTAGTAGCAAAACATGAGGTGAAAGACAGGGGTGAAACTCTAGGAGAAGAAGTGAAGGCATGGAGGGCAAGCCAATCATGTTGGAGAGAGAGAGAGAGCGGGTTGTCAAGGGAAGGAGGAAGAGTGCGAGGGGTGGAAAGAAGGAGGCTGTTGTTTTAAGATCAGTACGGATGAATGCATTCCCTCTCTCTTGGGAAGAGGCCTGCTGCCTTTCTCTGTCTGTCATTCAACTCGCCTGTGAGCCCATCACTGAAGGCACAGGCTTCTGCTTCCACCATGCCCTTTTCGGGATCTCCTGAAATGGCTTTAGTTTCTGTTGTGCCTCATCATGTCGGAACGGAAACTATTGTTACTTTTAAACATTACACATGCGCTGTGTAATCGTGAATTGTGTGATGCGTGAGATTGAACCTGACAGCACTGGGAGGAAGTCATGCATAAAGGTCTTTATAATGAATCAAAGCTTGCAAACAACAGCACTATGATGTGTTGCCCCCGTGTATAGAGTTCGATGCAGTGGCGTACAGTGAGGTCAAGGGCAGGTGAAGCTCTGCACAGATCTGTAGTTCTTCACATTACTACAGTACATGAGATGTTCTTGTACAGCGTGGTTTCCAGTTTCAGTTTTGTTCATTAAAAACTATCAATACAACCACAATTACATTTAACTTTGTGGGTGCCTTTGTATGTGCTCACAGAGCTCTTGGGTAGACAAAGTGTTTCAATGTCCAGTCATCTGGGCATAAACTCACTCTACATGCATTTTGTTATTTGTAGATTTTTCTCATTTCATGGTTACGTTCCATGGTTTCATTAAAAAGTTACTGCCACAGATGGAAAAAACCAAGGGGCACCCATTGGATGCATAACAGAGAGACTGAAGCAGCCTACTGTACAACACTTTGGAACAGACTTCCTTAAAAGATTCCGAACACCTCACACTTTGGAAAAAACATCCTTAAGAGATCCCTTGTGTCCTACACTTTGGAACAGACTTCCTTTAAAGATCACTTACCTCCCACAATTTAAAACAAATTTCCTTGGCGTGCCACACTTTGGAACAGACTTCCTTTAAAGGTCCCTAACCTCCCACACTTTGGAACAGACTTCCTTAAAGGATCCTTAATGTTGCCCACTTTGGAACCACTTTGGAACAGATCCCGAACATCTCACACTTTGGAACAAACATCCTTAAAAGATCCCTGGCGTCCCACACTTTGGAATAGACTTCCTTTAAAGATCACTTACCTCCCACAATTTAAAAACAAACATCCTTAAAAGATCCCTGGCGTCCTACACTTTGGAACAGACTTCCTTTAAAGATCACTTACCTCCCACAATTTAAAAACAAACTTCCTTAAAAGATCCTTGGTGTCCTACACTTTGGAACAGACTTCCTTTAAAGATCACTTACCTCCCACAATTTAAAACATACTTCCTTGGTGTGCCGCACTTTGGAACAGACTTCCTTTAAATATAATTGAAGTGCCCACTTTGGAACAGACAACCTTGTAGCGTGCTTAATGTTGCATGCTTTGGAACGGACTAACTTTAAATATCCCTGACAACCTATTTTGTGATTTCACAGGCAACACTTCCATAGATTTGCACAGAGCCATGTCACGACAAATTGACGACAGTCCCAAATCCTAAACCTTACGTTGACACACAGTGTAAGCTACAAAAAGATGTGGTGCTGCATGCAAGGAGAGCGTCCATGAAACATTACAGCATCCCCTTTGTCTTGGCTGCAAGTCTGCAGTGTGGTGTAATTGATTCTATGGTTCTGGAATGTCTGCTACAGCGGGTTTATTTTTATCGTAGATGCTTATAGCGGAGGTGTTGATCTTCTTTTTTTTCTGGTTGTGTTTTATTGCACAGGTCAATGCACATTCCCAGAGACTGACAAAAAACACTATAAATAACTAATAAAGTGAAGGCTCTGGGATGATCTGACCGACACGATAAACATCAAGATGACGATGAAAGTGTGTGTGAACGATAACATTAATAAAAAAATCAAACCATGAATATTCTCCCTGGAAGAAAGCGAGAGAGTTCAGAGGTGTTTGCTTCAACCCATTTCATTTCTGGGTGAACTATTACTACAAAAACCCAAATTCTCTTCGCTGTGAGGAAGCTGAGGCACGGGGTGCATGCTGTGTGTGCGTGTGCGTGTTATTATCTGGTAGTAGTCACCATCACCATCACTCCCTCTGTCTCTTCTATTTCTGATTCTCTTACTCGTATAAATAAATACAGCACAATGGTCGGTGCATGGAAAGGTTCTGCGTGTTCCACCTTTAGTTAAGCGTTGCCACCAGAAAGTACACTGCTTGCCTTTTTAAAGTTGATCTTGTTCTTTCTCGTCCTCCATCTATCTGTGCTCCTCCTCTGAGTTTGTCATTTCTCATCCGTCTCTCTCACCCTAATCTTTGTCCTCTCCCTCTCCGCGCTCTTTGATTCCATTCATCATTCGGGCTGTGGCCTCTCTGGTGAAGGTTATTGGCACAGGATGGAAGGATGAAGAAAACAAGAGTGTGGAAAGATGACAGGGAGGCCCGAGATCTCCCCACTCTGTCTTCTATCTTCATTCCTCCAGCTTTCCCATGGACCCCTCTCTGGATCATTCCATCTCTCGTTCCCCTGTCATCCAAGCACGGGTCTGTGTGGGTGCATGATGCAAGCAGAAGGCAAGGGTGACAGCTGTCAAACACTGAGCCAGCACTGACCCATGATTGAGGTGTTTAGAGAGAGTGTGGGTGTCATATGGACAGGAATAGCTCTCCCAAAATGTTTGATTGAGTGGCTGTTTGCTGCACCGCAGTAAACATTTTTTAATATCGAAATGCATCATCCGGCGATAGAGAGAGGGTTTTATAATAAGGCAGGAATCTTCCACAATATTTTCAATCATGATTCATGAAGCGGTAATTGATACGTTTTGGGTGAAATAACCTTTTTAATAGCGGTTTTATTGTAAACATCATGTTCCAATGATCATGTATTGGTTATTTAGGTCTGAAACAACCCGAGGGCTAGTAAAGGGTGCAACTTCCCTAAACAGTGAGCTATTGTTTTAAAAATAATAATATAGAATGTTCTGGTAATTGTCTTGCATTCCATTGAGCTTCAATAAAGATGCGGCACCCAGCACAAAGCAATTAAATCAAGCGCTGGTTTACATTACTCTCAATTTGCTTGAGAAAGAGGGGCACTCACCTTAATAAATTATGCGATGCCTCGATTTCCTTTGGAGGTTACACTGTAATAAAGCTTTGTGCGCAGAAAAAAAAACACTTTATTAAAAACTCATTCTCTGCTGATGAAAAAACAATATCACATGTGCACAGTGTGAGACGTGCGTTGAGATCTATTTCACTGTGAAATAGAAATTTACTCACCATTAACTCTCTTCACATGTTTCCAAACGTTCGTGCATTCTTTTTGGATGCCAGCCGTTTAATTTCATTCAAAACACTTTGGGACTTTTGAATTGTGTCTTCCCGCTCTTTCCTGTGTCATGTTTTAATCAGTAAATTGAATATCTTTCCAGAATTTGGTTTAACAAAATGGGAACTAGAAGCTTGTGTTTGGTTATGAAGATGTTGCAGTTCATAATTTTGTCACCTGCAGAGATTCTGGCACAGGTGCCATCCACTGGCCTGGGCGCCCATTCTCTCCAGTGCACAAACAACCCAGAGATCAAACCTCTACTTTTCCCATTTCAATTAGCAAACAACCAGTTTAACCATTGGAAAAAACATTCATAATTCAAACTAGTGTTGCAAAAACCGGTTTAAAATTCAAACTAGCATTATAAAACATGTTTAAAATTCAAACTAGCATTATAAAACATGTTTAAAATTCAAACTAGCATTATAAAACCGGTTTAAAATTCAAACTAGCATTATAAAACATGTTTAAAATTCAAACTAGCATTATAAAACATGTTTAAAATTCAAACTAGCGTTGCAAAACTTGTTTAAAATTCAAACTAGCGTTGCAAAACATGTTTAAAATTCAAACTAGCGTTGTAAAACATGTTTAAAATTCAAACTAGCATTGTAAAACATGTTTAAAAATTTAAACTAGCATTGTAAAACATGTTTAAAATTCAAACTAGCATTGCAAAAAATCTGCATGTCTGGCCCTGTGGTATAGCGGACAGTGCGCCAGACATATATGCATATACGCCAGACATATACTCCCGAACATATTTCCCAGCCTGCCTCCTCTCTTTACCCACATCTCTTACTGTCCTATTGTTCAAAAAAATAAAGGCAAAAATGACCCAAAAAAATAATCCTAAAAAAATTCGAGCTAGCATTGCAAAAAACAATCAAACTAGTGAACCATGTGGCTTTTACATAATGGCCTGATCTCCAGAACAGCCTTGTGATCCCAAACAGGAACGAACTGATATTTTAACTTTATTACTTATTCACAGAATCAATTCACATTTGCATTTGCAGCTTACTGAGTGCGACTTGTGGAGCATGACGAGTTTGAAACATGAGCTGTCATGATGCTGATCTGGACCAATTAAGTTTGTTTTGAGGAAGGCAGCTTGCCGCTAGAGAGATATTACATGCTGTCCGGCGTGCAGCAGTTAGTGAGTTACATTTCTCCGTTTCAGACACTGAGTTCTCTGAGTTCATATAGATGCATTAAAATGGATGGGTGTTATCTAACGTTGAACATGTAACCTCAAACGAGGGCCGGCTCTGCATGCCTCGCTGCACACACACACTGTCTCCTTTAGGCTTCATGAACGCTCCGTGTACACTGCTTTCTTAACCTCCTTCTATCTTCAACTGTGGGGAGATTTCGCTTGCAGATCGTTTCATTACAGAGCAGCAGATGATTTCAGTCGCAGAAGGCTTTGTTTTCATGGATTTGTTTCTAATTTGATCAAACTCATTAAAAAGGCATGTATGTGAATCGTGTACTTGAATATTTTCCTAAAGGGCCCCTACAGGTAGATAATCGAGGCTTTATCACATTTTTGTGTGTTGAACAGCTTCTGAAAGCATTTCTGTGTCAGGTTGTTGAGTTTGTTCAGATATTTTCCACTTCCGAGTCAGAGACTCATAAATATTCATGAGACTGAGCTCACTTATCCAAAGGAAATAAACAGACATTGCGAGAGCGCAGTGGTTATGTCGTAAGTGTCACACCCACTGCTCTCTCTTCTCTGGGCAGAAACATGGGGCTTTCTTGACACTTTATTTCCTCTGACTTTGTCTATGGGTCTGTTTTGCTCGTCACATCACTGTTTTCTCTTCCCTCCCCCTCCGTTCTTTCTTTACCTGTGAAGCCTCCAAGAGCCAAAGACATGCAAATGAGGCTTTTATCTGAGCAAAGTGCTATTAAACATGCTCCAAACAGCAGAGATGTCGCTTCTATTTACAACATGAGTTTGAGCTTCATCATAGACTTTATTATGACTCTTGGGTGAAGGTGAAGAGATGCATCCTGTTTGGCAAAGATTTTCATGCATTTGTCTCATTTTTGCCCTTTAATGCGAGGCAGACTTTTTAAGGGGCTTCCACACATCTGTTTTCCTTTCACATCCTTTCACAACGCAGAGAAAGGGGGTGTGGTTAGCCATGAATTAACCCTTAGAAGTCTATCCACGCACTGGTGCGTGTGCCAATCACACCAACCAGTTTTGGTATAGGATACAATGTGTCGGTTTCAAAAAGGTTCTTTGTTTTGGTATTTTTTTGGATTCAAACGAACATTACAAGAGTTATTACACCTAATCCACAAGATAATTCAAATTAGAATGTGAGAAAATGCGTAATTGTCATTCAGTTTCATTTTACAGACACCAACTTGCCGCCTTATAGTGACTAAAAGAAGAAAAAACCTTGGAAGTACAAGGCCTGCGATATGGTTCGCCTGTTTTTTTAAATGCATTTTTCTCATTGTTTTGACCTTGTCTTTGATTTTTGGGGGGATTTGTGAATTTTTATTTTGTTTTTTTGATTTTTATTATAAAACATAAAAAAATGTTAGATTTTTGTTTTTAGATTTTTGCGGTGAAAATTACAATGTAATACAATGAATTGGTTTTTTTTGTACAATTTCAGGTTTGTTTGGAATTAATGTTTAACATAATGAATAAATAGTTTTTTAAAAAATAAATAAAGCTGGGGTTGTACTAAAAAAATCAAGCATTGGAAAAAAAAGTTTTAAATAACATTTTTAGAACAATTGTAAAGTAGTAAAAACACTCAAAAAGGCCCTGGAGTTCAAAGGGTTAATGTAATGGCATGGAGCAGATTTGCATTAAAGGAGGTGTGCATGAAACACCCTGCACAAGCTAAAAAATGTCAGAATCTTTACAGAGCAGCGTAAAAGTCAGATGCAGTTTCTGGTGATCATTGTTAACAGTTGGAACACAATCAAAGCACTGTATGTACTGTGGGATACTGTTTATAGTTTTCTGTATCACAATCTACACAAAATAAGAAATGCTTACCTTTCTCCAAAACCAAACACATGGTTACCTTTCTCCTTCCATCACTGCAGAAATGCTCTTTCAAAAAGTGATCGAGGCTGATCCCAGAGCATCTGAGTGTCGTGTACAAATCAAAACAATACTTTTGTGCATATTTTCAGGAAACCACTCAGTATTTGGACTTCTAAAAGATCATTTTGTGACAAATGATGTGTACACTGCGCCTTGGTTTCCTTCTAAAACAGAAAGTGCCAGAATTACCCCCAAACATAGAAAATGAACCAGTAATTAATATGAAGTAATAATGATTACTGTTACAGAAATGAGTGGTTCGGAGGATTGACACTTTAAAACTGTAAAAACGTAATTGTTTATATCTTTTTTTCAGTTGCAATGTGCTTGACGTCTATAGAAATAGTCTTTTTTTTTTCTTCAGACACTCATTTCAATCCATCCCGGCCTTATCCCTCAATCCCTTCATCTCCTTCCTGCAGTCGTTTTCCCTGTGTTCCTGCTTCTCCCTCGTTCTCACCCTGCCCTATATTCCCCAGTGTAATGAGATGGCTGTGCAGGTCCGGGTCAGTGCCTCTCTCTTTTTTTCATTCTGTTTCTCTGCCTCTATCTTTCTCTTTGAGAAGCAGCATTGCAGAGTTCGGAAAGGGAGATTAGGCACATCAAACCAAATCAAAACCATAGTAGTGCCAGTGCACACTGGGCAGGCGGGTATTTATAGACATTCAGCAGCTCCCACAGACGCCGCGTTTACCACAGATATACATGAAGCGAGAGAACGGAAAGGTTAACCTGCATGACGACCCACCGAGAGCTTCGACCGGTGCAAAGGAAAAAAGTGTTTTCAGAGCAAAAAAAGATTCTTTAAAGAGTAATAATACACTTTTATTTCTACCTTTTTTTCCCAACGACTCACAAATGATTTGTTTTGTGACTCGTTTGCACAAAGAAGAGCGCTAGAACAGTCGTTGTTATTATGGAAAGCATCCTTTTGATGATAATCTCTTTAGTAAAAATGACCCAAACATGCAATGCATTTATTTACATGAGCCTTTGCTTTGATGTACTTTGAAACGCAATATTAGCTCTGCAAACCGTGTTAAATGGAGCCAGGCATCCTTCATTCTTATTGGTAGATAGAGCTATAACTCTGTTAAATGAAGTTCCCGTTCTCTAAGTGATGACTGTTCCTTTCCTACAGTTTCTCGTGCCTGGATTCCATAAGGACCTGCTCATAAGCGACGGAACTGGTGCGCTATACACAGGCAGCGGCTCAGCAGAGGCACTTTTCAATTGAATCACAGCGGAGAAATTAGCCCCGGATCCATAATTTTCTAATTATTTTTCTTCATCGCTTTTAGACATCGACCGTACGTGTTTTATGAGAAGCCTGCAAATGATTGCATTGTTTTTATAAATCCAAAAATAAATCGAAACTTACTCAAATTTATATGTTTATATTAGAATATATTTTAGTTTTGTGCCACGTTTCCAAGGTTTACAGTTGTTTTTTGTTCTGTCCTGTGTCTGTGAGTCCGGACTAAACTAGAGAGAGCAGAGGTGAAGACAGGACTGTGTGGATAAAAACACTCATGGACTAGTAAAAAAAAAATAAATAACATTAGGTTAAAAAAAAACATTGTGCCGTCACAAATATTTGATCCTGAGTTAACGTCAGAACCACAAAAATTCAGGGATTCAGTTCATTCCTACGAGAGCCAGCCAGGCCCTCAACCAATCACCTCCATGATTGTCAGATCTACAGTTCACAACTGCTGACCCTCCAGAGTGACTTCACTTACCTGGCTCCCCTCCTGCTTCCCTGTACCACAAGCCTCTAGAACGTTCTCAACTCACTTTTCTCCAGCATTCGGTGACTCTACATCTCTGACAGTCCAGAGATGCCTTCATCACTTTCATACCCATGACTGAGGACGCCTTCGATCTTTGTTTTGTGTTCTGACCCAGAGTTGAAATCTGAAATGTATAAATGTCAGGGAATCCAATGTTCTCTGTGTTCTCTTAACTGGTCGTCTTGTAAACTCATGCAGAGTACAGTCAGGTTTTTTTTTTAGGTTTTCCCACTCCGTCTCTGTGAAGGGAGCATGGCCCGGCGTGGGGCAGTGGTTCTGCATTTAGAAGGGGGCGGCCCGATTGGTGAAAATTTACATCTGATTGTGGTTTATTGGGCTCTATAGCACCCCCTAATGCATTTCAGCATATGTTGCGCTAACAGCTATTTGCAGGTGAATTAAATTCGGATACTTAAATAAAAGTAATATGGTTTGTGTTTCCAAAATCGACAGGAAGTTGGCTAATAAAAAAATAATAATAATAATTAAAAAAGTGCTTGTGTTGTACTTTATTGACCTCCTAGAAAGTTCATCTGTTTGTCTGCGGGATGGTGAATAGTGAATTGTTTGTCGTTAAACTCTGTACGCATGGGAGCCATCGAAATTCGGCATTTTGGAATGAAGAAGGAAGTTGTTAATTGTTCTCATTTCTTTTTTTACAACTAAGCAAAGACAAATTTATAAAGACACTTTAAATGTTGAGAGGAAATGTTGGCGTCACCAGAAATTGTGCCTGAAACGACTTCTTTAAGGAAAAACAAATAGTTGTTTTTTTTTTTATGTATTGTTTCAAAAACTCAACCAAACGCTTTTGGTTCTGTGCCTCACCAGACACACGACGATTGGTTTTACTTGTGGTTTTGGTTACCAGACTATCTGGGCTGAGATTTTCCGAAATTCTACCCATACATTCCATTTCCTTCAACAACCATTTAATGCAATTATGAACTAATTTACAAAAGTGTCACCAGTTTATGTTTACACCAGGAATCTTTTGTTCTGCCAAAATCTGATTGTAATACTATTTTAACGGCCAATTTTTAGCAAAACAACTCCACCACACGCACCATGATTTATGACTTTCTACCTCATACAGAGCTACACAATCACGGTGATTACAACAGGAAGTCCTTGTGGTCTCCTCTTGCTCCTGGAGGGACTGTGATTAGCCCTGGAGAGGGGTCTGAACGGCAAATACTATTGGGCTCCTGAGCTAATGGCTTCATGTTTATATTGATGGCTTTAAGCACAGATGCATGAATGCCTTTTCAAACTGTAATTGTCATCAGAACGTATCCCATGATGCTGTTGTTTGATGCGAACGGGGGCGGCGGTTATGTACCAAAGGCAAACAAACGTATGGCGCACTGCAGCAGCCGCCGGTACGTAATGCTCACTGTAAGTTAGTCGCTCAATTCTTGCAGCATTCATCGTTTAGTCGCTTGATTTATAGTGAGATGCTCCTGGCCGGTGACACGCTGAGGTTTCCCTTGAGGATGTGGGCGACAGACAGGGATCAACACCTACTCACTGGAAAGTGTTGTGTTTCATTATTGCAAATGTGATTCGAAGGAGTGCCTCAACATTTTAAAGCTTTTTCTGTTTTTATTGCATCATTTCAAATGCAGAATGGGATTAGATAACTATTATTAAAATTAAAATTCTGAATATTTCAAAGACTTTTAGCGAATGGAGTCTGCTATCAGTAGCAAATGCTTTGTGTTTGTTTGTAATTGTTGTTATATATATATATTAGGGGTGCAACAATATAGCGTGGCACAATACATCGTTGAGCTACATGAGATATCGTTTAGGAAATAAAATGTATTTTGCAGATTGTGATTCTAGTCACTTCTGAAACTTCTTTACCTCTTCTTCTTTTATGTCATATTTACTAGCAGACAAAAATTCTTTACTCACATTTTAAACAATAAATATTTTAAAACTAGCTCTCTCCATCACTTAGAGTAAAAAGAGTCGACATAACGCAAACATTAACACTGCCCCCTAGTGGGTGGGAGGTTTCAAGTGCTAACCTTCTCTGTGCTTTCAAAACTTTTTAAATTCCGTTTTTTTCCAACAATGGTTCGTTATATAAAACGTTTTACCATTTTACATTACATTTACATTTATGCACTTAGCAGACGCTTTATAGAAGACTTTTTTTATATAGAAGACGTTTGAGCTGATACAGAAAAATGAGTTCAGTGCGTTGGTTTTTTTTTACTAGTTGACTACAAATAGTGTGATTGGAAATGACAAATCAAATGAATAGATGAAAACAAACATGTCACAGAATCATTCGCTGTAGATGGCTTTGGTGGGATTAAACACAGAGAACGTGAAATTGAGCGACAGGTTTGCCGTTTGGACGTAAAAGTCTGAAGAACATTTGCATATTTACCTTCATCTAAAATAGCTCAGAGTAACCAACTTTATTTGGAATATTTAAAATGTTTTCTTCCACTCACATCTGGCATGAAACCCAGTTATGCCATAGCTGTTAAACACACAGAGAGCAAATGAATCCGTGGGGAAATGTAAAACAAAGTGTCCTTGGAAAGGTTCCTGAAACGTCTAAAGAAATCTGCTAATTCTGTAGTTTTCAGCATCATGCTTCTCAAACTTCTCTTTTGCTTTTCCGAATATCATTTTAGCTGTACGGTTGCCAAGCACCCCCCATAATGTGAAGGTTGTGAAGCTTGAAATCTTGGCAAATTTACAGCACCATTACCGGTTTAGCAGGACACTAAGAGGAACAGTTGCACCCTGACATTTCTTACCTCTGAAGAGCCATTAAGACAAATGGCCCCTCGCCTTCCCGGCTGACTTGATGAAGGACACTGACCTTCTGATGGAGGCCTTATTTGACGTGAACCCGATAGCCCCATCTCTCCAGAGCCCACCTCTATACCCAGAATGCCTTTGGGAGACGGTTTGATGTAATGGGAGTTATATAAGTTTGATGTAGCTACATTCTCCTCAAAGCTGATGGAAGAGAGAGGTGGCGAGAGACAGAGTCTGAGAAGGTTGTAAATGTTTAATTTATTTGGTTCAGAGGCAGCCTGTGTGTCGTGCCCTCGTGGTCTCCGTCGCAGCATTGCACTGTGTTTGTGTGTGGATGCGTTGCTCTGTGTTATTGTGTACAGAGTGTAAATAATTACTCAAGCTTTCTGGTTGGCTGCTCTGGCTCTGGGGTGTTTGAATGGTAATTTTAAAAGGTTGGTTATTTTTGACGCGATCAAATATACATGCAGGACGGAGGTCTTTCAGAGCGGGGATTGGGGCATTAGCAAAGACCTTTAAAAGGATTTTAACACATCATGTGTGAAGTTCTGTGGATTTGTTTCAATCGCACTTATTTGGATTTTAATACTTTTAATTAAAGTCAAGGGTGTGATTTTACTACCCGAAGGGGCTGGGAACAAGATTAAATCTTACACCGGATTTTAAGGCTCAATTATTATAGATGAAGCAGAACATGGAGAAAAAAAACAATAATAAAAGACTGGAGAAGTACAGATGCAAAAATCAAACTATAAACTCCATCTTATCCTCAAACTCACTTGGATCAGTTTGAATCTAAGGCTGATTTACCAGTTTGCTGCTTACCAGCCACGTCCTCCTTGAGCACTGAAACACACACAGCACCAGATTTCCTAGTAATTTAGGACCGCTGGGATTATTGGATGGATGGATGGATCGTTGGTTTGGTGAATGAATGGATGGATGGATGGATGGATGGATGGATGGATCATTGGTTTGGTGAATGAATGGATGGATGGATGGATGGATGGATCATTGGTTTGGTGAATGAATGGATGGTTTGATGGGCTGGTGTTTGGATGGATGAATAGATCGTTGGTTTGATGGGTGGATGGAAGGATCGTTGGTTTGATGGTTGGGTGGATGGATGGATCGTTGGCCTGGTGTATGGATGGATGGTTTGGTGGGCTGGTGGTTGGAGGGATGGATCGTTGGTTTGGTGTATGGATGGATGGTTTGGTGGGCTGGTGGTTGGAGGGATGATTGTGGGTTTGATGGATGGAGGGATGGATCGTTGGTTTGATGGATGGATGGATCGTTTGTTTTGTGGTTGGAGGGATAGATCGTTGGCGTGGTGTATGGATGGATGGTTTGGTGGGCTGGTGGGTGGATGGATGGATTGTTGGTTTGATGGTTGGAGGGATGGATCGTTTGTTTTGTGGTTGGATGGATGGATTGTTGGCTTGGTTGATGGATGGATCATTGGTTTGGTGGTTGGATGGAGGGAAGCTTTGATGGATGGATGGATGGATGGAGGGATGTAATGTTGGTTTGTTGATTGAGTCGTTGTTTTGTTTATTGGATGAATCGATGAATGCTTCGTTGTTTGCGGATGAATTAGATTCAAATCAAATCGAATCATGTCGAAAGCTTGTGAATCAAAATCAGGGGAAACAGTAACTTTTTTGAATCAAATTGAGAATAGAATTCAGTGTAAAGCAAAAGCATGTTAAGAGCTAGTGAATGGTAGTGAAACGTGAAGTGTTGAGGATTCATGAAGGGTGAGTGAGGGAGTCGCGTGAAAAAGGCACGTTATAATTTATAGCAGGGGTGTCAAACTCATTTTCACCGAGGGCCACATTAGCATAATGGCTGTCCTCAAAGGGCCAGATGTAACTTATAAATGTAAAACAATGTAATCGAATGTAATGTAAAATAAATGTAACTACTCCTTAATGTTAAATAACTCATTATTTATAACTTATTCAAGTGACAATTCAGTTGCATAGAAACAATTGTATGCTTGTTGTTTTAATATAAATCCTTTTGATTTTTGTCAGTTTATGAAAACCCACATAACTCCATTAATGAAGGATCAAACTGTCCAAGTGAATAAAGAAAAATAGCATTTTTGTAATTTGATCATCATCTTTTATCATCAGGCTCAAGAAACATAAACAATTAGCTCCGCCCATTTCACATCTTATAATTTATTTTAGCGTGAGAAAGGTGTGACGAGAGATCTCTCAAATGCGTGAGTCTTGCGTTCAATGCGTTCAACACCGCTGCGTCTACAGTAGGCCAAAGGCATTGTGGGAAATGTAGTTTTTTTTTAGTTTGCGTTTTTTTCTTTTTTTTTTTTTTAGATGCTCAAAACTTTTAAGCCTTTGCGGGCCAAATTAGATTACATGGCGGGCCACATCTGGCTCACGGTCTTGAGTTTGACACATGTGGTGTATAGAGTCAGTGTTTCAGGTAGAAATCTCCGACCCCTTGGTCTTGCATCTGAGACCAGGGGTTAACGTCATGCTAATGCCTTGTCTTTCACATCTGAATCAGGTCGTCTCTCTCTCTCTCTCTCTCTCTCTCTCTCTCTCTCTCTCTCTCTCTCTCTCAAAGCCCAGAGTAGAGGCAGCATGCACTAACACCTCGATGTGTCAGGGTTCCTGAAGAGAGCGCCGGCTCCCCATCGCATTGTTCACTTCAAAGACAGCACTGCTCACTCCATGCTCTTTCAACACACTCCAGCGCCTGTCTGTAATTTGTCTGGCAAATAAATCTCGTGTTTTGTGAATGCAACGCTCTAAGAGCTCAGCTGGGGAGCAGACATCTCTCACACATCAATAATTTACAAACTTATAAATGTTTGATACGATTGATTAGCATATAATCATTCCCTTAATGACATCGCTAGTCTACAAGAATTGCTATTACATTGATTTGTGCTTGTTTGTGTGTGTTGGAGACGCGACACACTTTCCTCCACCTTTTATCTATGATGCCTTTAGTGCAAACATTTTGATGAGTATGAAGAAAGGAGTGCAGGAGGTTTATTTTTTTATTTATAGCTTTATTAACAGCTTAAATGACATTTGAAGAACAGTCACAAAGTCTTTCGAATGAGTGGAATGACCATCGAAAAGAGGCTAGCGGTTCTCAAACATTGCGTGTGGCGGATGTGACCAGATTTGTAGAGTTCATCATATTTAAATTATTTTATGTCTGTATCTTATCTCTTTCAGGGTCTCCCTTTGCCCTTCTTCCTTTGTCCCTCTTTACCCTCTTTAAATACAAGAGTTTTTCTGTTAAATCTTCGTAAACATTGCTTCCAGAGTCTTCTGTAATGAGTTATGAATGAATATTGAATAACAAACAAAGGGCTCTTGTGGTGGGAGACCCTATGACTAGCTCTTATTGAACAGACCTGGTGGCGCTATAACTGGTATCTAGAAATGTTCAGATGTGGACTGTGAGTTTGGGACCGATCGGACATTGCATGGCTGGGCTTTTCCCTGCTTTCATCGAAATTCAGCAAGTCAAAACCGTTGGGTGAGCCTGCTTGAGTGTGATGAGTTTGTTGGCGTGTTTACAATGGAATTTTACCACTTTTTACGAGAAAATTAAAAAGACTGACTTCTTGTTGATTGAAAAAAAAGCTCTGATAGACTTTTTTTTGTAGGTATTAGTCCCCAGTGTTTGAAGGCCTCTACACAATGATCTAAATTTTCGATTTAAAGATTTCCCTGTTGTAGCGCAAACGCCATCTTCAGGCAGGCATTGATAAAATAACGCCATCTTCAGGCAGGCATTGATAAAATAACGCCATCTTCAGTTTATCAATATTTCCTTGATCCAAACAAAAAGCACCCTGCTGAGAAACCATCTCAAGATTTGTGCAAATCTCAATTTGGATTGGTGTGTAGAGGCATTCAAACAAACGGGATATTCAATTTTGGCCACTAGGAGGTGCTAACTTGTAGATGTGTATTTTGATCTTGACTGAACGTTGTGCGGTTGAATTATAACAACTTCCTGCTTATTTTGACGGCCGCAATTGGGGTGTTTGAAACGAAACAATCTCTAGGAAGAGTTTGTTACATTTTTTTGCTAAATGTTACCTGTTGGATGACTCCACCTACTTGTGCCAAGTTTTGCCTGTAATCTTCCTTTCCACCACAACATTCTGAAACTGATATAAATTGAGTAAAATGGGTTAATATAATGAAATGCGAATGGTCTGACTGGATTTAATGGTGTATGCTAAGATAAAAGATACAATCCGATCTGGAGAGCGCCTGATTCGATAGAGATTGATTCAAATCCCAGGAAAAACAAGAAGAGTGTTTACACATATCAGATCTATGATCATAATTGTAATTTTGTGCTAAAACTGCACATATTTTACCTTCCATTTAAGAATTTTCCAAATCGGTTTTGAATATTTTCTCATTTATTCCTAGCAATGGCAGTGCTGCACTGGACATGTGACCCGGATGAATCCAACCCTGCTTTGAGTGATAATTAAACTCTTCTCAACGGCTCAATCACATCGAATGCGCTCAAACGAAGCCGTCGCTGACAATGACTGATTTATCACCACTTTATAGCTGCGAGTGTGAACACAGATCTGTAGAACCGCATTGTGGTTTAAAGTAAAAGGGTGTTTTTGGCTCCACACCAGCAGCGTTTTAGCTTGAAAGGGCATTTTTCAAGTTTCGCTGATCACCGATGGAGATGAAAGTATCTTTTTCTGAGATAATCTAGATTATGTACGGTAGGTTCTCGAAAATCTTCCCCTCTCTCGCTCTCTTTCTATCCACCCATGTGAATCATTGGTGGATTGCCCCCGGGAGTGAATTTTCTGTGTTATAGCTTTAACCTTTTACAGGGAATCCATCACAGTAATAGCCAAGCAAGAGTGCGTCAGATAGCCTTTCTGCACTGTTTAAAGCTCTGAAGCAAACTGTGCTCAGAGCTGCAGTCGTGTGATAAAAACATAGAATGATGTGTGGAGCCTGCTGTGGAGGAATGGGAAATGGTGCCAGAATGTTGCAGACTCACTGGTAAACTTCTGTTTTGAGATGGATGAGCCGCTGTTAACTCAGCTGTGTTTGCTGGTAATGGCATGTTTTGCGTCAGGAGTTTGTCGTGAAAGTGAGCTGCTGTGTAATTTAGCTGACAATGTACATTACACGACGGAATGCTAATTACTACAACAAGCTCTTTACCGCGTGTATATGTGATACCGGTAGTTAGTGGTGTCACATTGTGCTTCAAGGAATAATGGATGCTTAGCCAGAGGGTGGAGGTTGGGGGGGGGGGGTGTTGTAGATTCTACAGTATTCAAAAGGTGTATTCCCTAAGGCTGACCCAAACATTGTTAGATTTTTTTTGTTTGTTTGTTTCTTAGTGATTTCATATTGTTTTTTTTTTTTAATTCTTGTTTTTTTAGGACAACCCCCTTTTTTACAAATATTTTTTCATTACATTACAAAGTAATTCCACAAGAAACCTGACATTATAATTCTTACACTGCAAAATTTGAAAAAAAAATTAAATAAAAATAAGTCATGTTTTATTACAAAAATCAAGTGTTATACAAATTCATAAAAATCCCCCCCAAAAAGCAAAGAACAGGTTAAAACTTTAAACTTTATATTAAAATATTAAAATGTTTTCTTTTTTGTGGCATAACTTTGAAAAAAGTTATATACCAGCCATATCACAGGCGATGTACTTCCAATGGTCATCCCTTCTTTTCACCACTAGATGGCACCAATTTGGGGTCTGTAAAATGAAATTAAAAGATAATCATGCATTTTCTCACATTTTAATTTGGAAATTATGCATCATAACTCTTGTAAAGTTCATTTAAACCCAAAAATATAAAAAGAAAAAATCTTAAAAATAAATCTACACATTATATTTTAAATCAGAAGTAAACAATAGCTGGTCTGTGTCATTTGCGTGCTGAGGCATTTAGGTTTGTTCTACTTGTTTTAATTTGTACAAATTTTCCTCAGTTACTTGGGTTTTTTCTTTTTTTTAGTTAATATTTTTCTTTACGTGGGGTATTTTATTGTGTAGATTTAAATTCCATTTAAAAATGTTTTTTAACCATTTAAAAATGATACCTTATGGGAAAAAAGCTGGAGTAAATAAAAAACAGGAGAAACAGTGAAGTCACATGACCAAAGTGTCTAGATTTGAGATTTTTTGAGAGTAGATATTGCGCTGCATGAAGCCTTTTATGCTGACGGCTGTTTATTGTATCCTCAGATGATTATAAGCAGCCTAGGACGCTTCTATCTATCACTTTATTTCCTCCCCCCATCCCCCCTTCGCTCTGTGCTAACAAGGTTTTCCTACCCACTGGAAGGAGAATAATGATGAGACAGCGGAATGGGAGAGTGAGAATAGACAGGAAGAAGGAAAACCATTACTCTCTTTTCACACTTCAGTACATGTGCAGTACCCTGGTCATGAGCTCCATTCCTCTTTCCCTCTCCATCCCTGTCTCTTCTCTGGGTGCCGGGGGCAAACTTATAGTTGTATAACACGTCATCCAACCTACAGTGTGTGAACTGAAGAGCTGAAATGAAAAGCGACGGCACGTTTCAACCCAGAACGAACAATCTGGCATTTACATACAATTAGCCTTTTCCCAATGTTTGCTTTGACCAGTGCGGGAGCACCAGGAATGCCAGAGCGTGGCTCGTGGGTCGTGTGGTGTGAGTGCTGTTCGCATCCGAGTGTGGAAATGCAAACTTATCGTCAAACACAAGCGACAACTTTTATCAAGGAAGAAATAATGTGAGATTATGCTAATTGATGCACAAAAAAACTATTTATTATTCCACGTGTTACTGCAGCAATTTATTGTAAACAATATTGTAGATGAATAAGTCTAAACCAAGTATTAAGACTCTGAAAGCAAGGTTTGAGACAATTTAACAGAAAACACAGCTTTATTTAGCTTAAACATGAGTGATGAATCAGCTAAAATGCTTCTGTGAGGAGAGCGAAAGACAAAGATGGGGGAGGGAAAAGGAACGGATGAGGTCAGAGAGAGACTCTCGCTCTGTAAAAAAATCAAAAAATTAAATTTGAAAATTAGAATTTATTCGAAGCTATTTTGAAAATTAGAATTTTTTTGCGCAGTTACGCTAACCATCCACACATTCTTATTTTTGAAAACGACGGCCTATGTGACTAAAAAGCTCCACACTTGGGGTCCATGTGGACAGTGAAGGTGGTGCTCCTTGTGTTCAAGAGGTGGGGTTTGTCTTGCCATTTATTTACAACAAGCATAATGGCGGCCGAAGCGAGGACTATGTTGCTGTTTTCTCGGTATCCTAAACCTCATACACGCCAGAACTTTGAAAACACAAGCCTTATCACAGGTCTTGTACATCCAAGGATCATCTCTTCTTTTCACCACTGATTTGGAAAACAATCCTGCATTTTCTCACATTTTACTTTGAATTACCTTACAAATGATGTGTCATAATGTCCGTTTAAAACCAAAAAAATAAAAATTTATAACCTTTTTGAAATCTACACATATTTGAAATCAAAATTAAACAATAGGTGGGTTTCATCAGTCCTACTTTCAAAACAGCCGCTGTGATGCATGGTGCAAGCAGAGAATTTTAAGGGTTAAATACTAATTTTTAAAATGCCATTAATCGACTGCCACCTGTTGGTTTGGTAGCATCATTACAGCGTTTTGGGGTTTTTGAGTGTCCATGTGGACGCGTGGTGTGAGATAAACCCAGGTACTTTCTCCTTCACAGTTTCTGGCTGGTGGAATTCTCTTGCAGTCCCAATCCGGAAAACAGAGTCCGGAAAACTCTTATTCTTTCAAGAGCACTGACCAACTTAATAAAAAAGAAACCTCCGAAGCACTGAATGTAACAAACTGCTTATGTACTCCCTGCTAAATACATAAATGTAATTCCTGTTTGTGATGTATATCCTGTTCGATCACAGAAATAAACCAGAAAATAGTATCATAAATATATATTTTTCTATTACAAGTACCACATTGTTTAAAACACTACTGTGGTGTTCGAGAGAGATCATCTTTTACAGTTTATTTATTTTGGACTTTTAACCTTAAAAAGGAACATGTTAATTAATTCATAATTAAACAAAGGCGCATTTAATAAGACAACATGGAGCTTTTTGTGTTGAGTATATTGAGGGAAATGGCTGTAATACTCCATTTGCCTCATGGGAGCTTTTGTCTGGGGCTTGTAATGTTACTTTCTAGTGTAACTATCCTTCAGGGGACGCATGGTCCCTGCAGTGTTTCACACATACACACAGCGATTTTAAGAGTGCACCCACGTCCCAATTCTCTCTCCTGCACCTATCTCTCACTTCCTTTTCCTCACTCTTTCATCTTCCGTCTTTATCTTCATTTTTATTTTACTCTTCTTCCCTGCTCCCTCTCTCTAAATATAGCATCTTTGAAGCATCTCTCTCCAAAACACACGGCGCTGCATCTTGTGTGTGATAGAGGGAGAAAGAGAGAGGGAGAATGTCCTAATCAAGGAAGTGATTGCCATCTGTTGTGTATTGATAAAAGATTGAGAGATGCACTGATTAAAATGAAGAGATGGGTCTGGGAGGAAAGAGCGCTATAAAGAGCAGACAGGATGTGTAAAAGAGAGGGAGCAGAGATAGGCAAGAGGACAAGTGCATAATGCACATTATTAAGCAACGTGTGATGGCAAAAGAGTGGAAAGGAAGTGTGAAGAAAGCGAGGGAAGCCGAGGAGAAAGAGGTTAGCGGAAGAAGAGCTGAGGAGTGGATGACATTTCTGATCCTCGTTTTGTAATTGAATAATAATCTCCTGCGGGACCTGACCTAGAAGTGTGCAAGAGTGTGTATTAGCACAGTTTTTTTTTTTTCCTGTGTAAGCTTGTACAAGACAAAGAGAGTCGGATGAGAGGCGGTCTCGGGAAATGAAACACTGCCCCCTGTTGTTTGATCAGAGACTTGCTTAAATTGAAAAAGCGAGAAAATTATTTGCATCTGCTTTAATACAAACCATGTGAATAGAACAGAAGAGGATTTCACACTGAACATTTGAATGACAAAGGGTCATTTAAGTGTTTTACATAAAATCAAATTGTATTAAAGCTTTAACACTTTATCAATCTTGCAGAGATTTAAATGTATTCAAATAATAGAATTATTTGTTAATACAATTTTACAGTTTGCAATATACAATACGAGGTGCTTTCATTTTTTATGCTTGGTTCATGGTTGCACAGACAGCAAGTTCCTTTTTATAAAAAATTATAAACTTTTCTGAGGTTCCTGATGGGCCAAAGCGATTCACTAAAAAGCAATGTATCATTATATGGTGATGGTCCCCTTTCGCATTAACTTTCTCTTAACAGAAACTTTGTGGGAATTTTGTTTGTTCACGTTGTAAATATACAAGAACAAACTATAAATATTGATATTTCTAAAAGCGTTCTTTGTTTACTGCATACTTCAAAAGTATATTTTATTGATTATAATAAACCCTCTGAAATCAAACGTTTCCTCCCTCTCTGTCTGTTGCAGCTTGCGGAGAGAAGGCTACACCGTTCAGGTCAGTGTGAATGACTACTTGGACATCTACTGCCCGCACTACAACCAGAGCCAGCGGGGGGCGCTAGAGCGTGGTGTGGCCGAGCAGTATGTTCTCTACATGGTCAGTTACCGTGGTTACCGCACATGTGACCCGCAGATGGGCTTCAAACGCTGGGAGTGTAACCGACCACACGCCCCACACCAGCCTATCAAGTTCTCTGAAAAGTTCCAGAGATACAGCGCCTTTTCTCTAGGGTACGAATTCAACGTGGGACACGAGTACTACTATATATGTGAGTATTTGAAGATTTAATGCTGTTTGTTCTGTAAAAAATAATAATTTTAAACTGTTCAGGTAAGTATTCTTCCCACTCCTGGATCTTTCCCACTCGCCCACATCTCTACATCGCCTCTTTCCTTTCAACACTCTCCTGTCCTGATGTACCTAATGCAAACTGGTCCATGGGAAAGATGAATGAATAAATAAATAATTACATAAATTCACGGCTTCCATCCAGAGGAGGAAACCCCAAACCAGGTGTTCACTCCTCTGGAGACAACAAAACTGTCCAGCTCTGTCCATGTGATGGCCTTTAAGCAGGACAGGACAAGGTTAAAAAATAATAATAAATTTAAAACTAGATGGCTAAAGTTTTGGCACAGACTTTATGTTGGCTTATAAAAGTGGTGTTTAAAAGTACATTTATAAGCAAAATGGAATGGTTGCCAAGGTAACATGTACAGTGGAGTCATTAACATCATACAAAGATCCCCATGCCAATATGAGTAATATAAACCAACCCAGTCTCTATGAGTTTCCTTAGTCGAAATAGTTATATTCCAAATTGGCTGCTAAGGTAAACTGTCAGGTTGCTATGGAATAATATAATGTTTATAAATAATTTGTCACTATAAGCTATGTGCATCAACCTTTATGTACCTTATTAAAAAATGTGGTTGCTAGGGTAAATAGTTTGGTTGCTAGGGAACTATCAATGATGTCATAAAATTGTATTTGTTACTATGACTAACTGAAATAAACCCATTTCTTTATGATGTTTCTGTCTTATTTTCAATAGCCATTATGAGTCACTGGTAAATTTCAACCCCTTCTAGAGCCTTAGGGATCAAATACTTTTGCACAGTGGTTCTAACACACTGACAACCAATGGAAATTCCCAGAATTGTAAGGGATTTGACCGAATCAATCACCAGCCTCAATAGATATAGCAATAATAACATAGCTTTGATCCTAAACCAGGTATTAAAGGGGCACTATGTAAAATTTCACCACTAGAGGTCACACTTTCCAATATTTTCTCATAAACGCATTAAAAATGTGTTAACTAGCCTCGTGCTAAACATAAAACACTTCCTATCTCCTTACTTCTATTAAAGCAATCCCACACCAGGCGCAACGTGAAATAATGTTCTGTTTCTATCGACGGTATGCCACAGCTGCTGTCCACAGAGCTTAGCTTGTACAGTATTTAGCATAATAATCCTTTAAAGTGTTCTTTTGCAGTGTGCATACTTCATCTAAACTCCTGTGACAGTAAAGGGGAACACAAACTAGTGAGCAGATGGGGCTTTAGTGCTTTGTTCAAGGGGACATTGTTAGCAGAAGTGCCTTGGCAGGATGATGCTGTTCAATTTGTGGCGACTGTGCCTCTGAGCCAATCATGGCTCGCTCTTCCTGTCCTCAAGCCTTTTCTCTGAATTCCAAATATATTTTCTGCTGAGCTCCAGAATGTTCCGTCAAACACATAGTGAGAAAGATGCAGTTTCTTAACAATGCAAGAAAAGTTTGTCACCAGGGACTATTTTTATGCAATTATTTATTTGTCATTTTACCGTCGTTTCTCAAAGTAAGGCTCTTTTAGCTTTTTTTTTTTCTCCCCAAAATAGAACAATATCCAGCTGCTTGGTGTGCTGCTGTTGCAAGCTAGTTTTAACCGGTCACTAGTTGTAGCTGGTCCTATTTAGATCCACGGAAGACGTAGATAACATTAGCATATTCAGCCTCGAATACATTAAAGCTGTGATTTATTAGAAATGAACTGATAAGAGGATGCCATAAGAAGAAGAAAAAGCAGAAAACCGTAGCATTTAAGTTTCAAACTATTTTGTAATCATTTACACAATAAAACCTATGGCTGCTACGTTCCATTTATTAACGTCCGATTGATCTAAATGCCACTCCGGCAGTTCACTTCCTGTCTGACTCATATTTTTTTTTGTCTTCGGCTCTCCAACAAATTCAATTTTTGGCCACTGGTTAAGGTTGATATTTAGCCAGAAATTGTCTACTTTAGGCTGCATTCAGGCATGCATTCAAGCTAGCGTTTTAAAGCTTGCTTTGTTGTTTCCTGAGCTTGTTCTAGTAGTATTTAGCTGTCCAAGAAGCTTCCCTTTAACTGAAATGTGTGTCTTTGAGATGATTTAAGAAGATTTTTAGGTGCTCCCTCGGTTTAAGCTGATATCCAGTGGGGATTAGCTTGTTTAAGCCGCATGTAGCCGGGTTTAGCTGGTCACATACGTTGTTTCCTGAGCTTGACTTAGTCTTTAGATAGTAAAGATCTTCAGATGGCTGGATCAAACTCAAATTGAGCTTCTTGCTGAAGGTTTTTGGTTTAAGCTGATATTTAGAAGGAAGTTATCCATTTACGCTGATGGTTTGAAATTAGCATTAGCATCTCAGAATGTTTTAAGCCGCTCTTTGTGTGCTGGTGTGAACTGATGTAGTCTTTAGCGGATCATACTGGATCAAGTTGACTTTTAGCTTAAATTTAGCTTTCTTAGCTTGTTGATGGTTGTTGTTTTGGGCTGATATTCAAATACGTTAGCCGTTCATGCTAATAGATTAGCCACTTTGAATATACCGTAGTTAGTTTAGTTAATATCTCACAAAGTGTTTTAATCTGCTCTTTTGCTCTTTTTGTGCTGGCGTTAACTGGTTTAGCAGGAATTTAGCTATTTCAAGCTGAATTGAGTCATCCATTAGCTAATTTAAGCTAGCTTAAAGATAAAATATATTATTGTGCTGCTCAAAAGCCAAAGTTTAGCTAAAATTCTGTTTCCGAGTAGGTTTTGAGTGTTCATTTTTGTTTAAGCTGATGTTTAGCGGGGAATTATCTCTTTTAAACTCTGTGTTTGCCGGGTTTAGCTGGTCACATACTTTATTAGTTTGTTTCCTTTGTTTTAGATGGACTTTAGCTGATCATACTGGTTGACCATTGGTTGAAGTTAGCCGTTCATGCTAATGGATGAGCTCATTTGAATTTAGTCTTAGTTTGTAGCTTCCCATTAACTACTTTAAGCATCTTTTTGAACGTCTTTAGGCTTATTTTTGCTATTTTAACCTGTTAAAGTTTTTGCTGGCCACTGTGGCTAAAAGGCTGGATTTGAGCCTAAACTTTGCTAGTCACATGCTTATTTAAAGTTTACTTTCATTTATTCTAGTTTAATGTGATTGTTAACTGCTTTTAAGACCTGTGGCTAAACGTTTACTCATTCTTTGATGGTCCTTGGCTACATTTAGTTTGTCTTAAACTAGTTTAAGCTGCTCTTAGCTGCGGAGCATCTGGTTTATGCTTCCCTTTAGCAAGCCATGCGGAGGCAGACCAAAGAACAACTCTCAAAACTCTCAAGCAGAATCCGGATTTCTTTTTATAGAAAGGTACTAATGACCGACTCCGGTGGATCCATCATGATGTCCATTTGTTCTCAGAACTGCCTCATTGGTGAAATAGTGACGGCTTCACCATCCAATGGGGCTTGTTATCAGGATACAAATGCTTCAAGAGGCCGCCGATCATCAGTCTTCCTGGCATTTAGGTCAATCACTAGGAATTCGCTCTCATGCATTTTGATTAAAAACTCTATGAATGCAGATTGTAGGCCTAGTGTTAATAGAGCATCGCTAATGACGATTTTCTGATGCATGTCTCTGCTAATGCTTATAGTCGTCTTCATTACTGTGGTCTTGCAGGCAAGTTATTACTGATCGTATGGCAGCCATTACTTTTGAAAAATGGAAGCACTCTGGCATCATGGCATATGATGGCGTGACCCATATGTTTATCAACCTAGAAACATGAAATGTTATCTTTGTTTTTGCTCAAGGGGAGTTCAACTGAGGGCGTTTCATCAGTCACGGATTGCATCTGTGGCTCGAGGAAAGTGATAATTTAATAAAAGCATGCGGTATCTGTTTCTTTCAATCTGAGTCATTTTCGTGTTGGTTTTATCACAGCAGAAAGTGCCTTTAAGGGGGGCAATCTTTATCTTCTGTATAATACAGAAACAAGTCAAAGCTCCCTCACCAGTTGATGCTCATTTCACATATAACAAAGAATTTATTATAAAGTTTTTAACCTCTTTTTTTTTTCCAAATATTTAGGTTGATCTGTCCTTAAATCATGTTTGAAACCCACTGCAGCAATAATTGCCTTCTCTCCTGATCTGCAGATTATTATGTAAAATAAATCGAAAACTAATGGATGTCAATACTAAGTTATTTATTAGTATAAACCATCATACTAATAAATTATAAATGTATGTATTTAATTATAAATATATATATATGAGAATAAAGTCCTGTGCAAAAGATTTGGGCAGGTGTGAAGAAATGATGAAAAAGTGCTTTTATTAATATAATATGTATATTATACATACATATTAATATGCACACTAATATAATATTTTTATTTCCAAAAATATTCCAACCTTTGCACAGTACTCTATATATAAAACAAGAAACACTTTACTAAAGTAATGTATTATTTTTTCAATATGGTTGTTCAATTAAAAAAAATGTTATAGCAGAACAAATATCGAATGATTCCAAATACAATCTCAAACATCTATACTAATAAAATTTTAAATAAAATATATTTTTAAAAATTACAAACTTCTATTCACGTAAAACAAGCTTCAACACCTGCTTTAAAACACACTAAACTTTGATTTATTTCTTTAACCATCACACTTTTAAAAATCTTTTAACTATTACACTGTATTTATGATAATGTATCCAAGTCTTAAGTGAAATGCATGTTTCTGTCCACCAGGAGGCAGTAGTTAACTGCTTTTCCTGATCTGTGTCATTGCAGCGACGCCGATCCATCACCACGGGCACAGCTGTTTACGGCTGCGGGTGTTCGTGTGCTGTTCTACAGGTGAGGGGCACGTGCTATGAGGTCTCAGGGGTGAGGCTGCTCTCCTCCCAGACCTGCGTTTTCCTCTGAAGTTGTCATTCGTTTTCATTGAAGCTACATTTTTGTTTGCATTGTGTTGTTTGTACCATGAATATTTCAAACGACTCCGTTTCCCATAATCCTCGGTTCAATCTCCACTTCACTCAACCAATGCTCAGGTGACTCATTAACTCAACAGCCATAAGCCACGTGGAGCACAGTAGAGTCCGATTCTTATTAACCTAAGCTTGTAAATAACTCGCGGTTTGACACTTTTCCATTCCAAACTCCATCTCAGTGAAGGGGGCGTGGTCTGATCTGGTCTTATAGGAAGTGATGTCAATGCATAACCTCTATAAAGAAGAAAAATTGAATGATTTGTGAAAATATCTGCTGAAGAACTCATGAAAGTGTCTCGAGACGTTTCTGAAGCATCTGCTGGTTTTAGTTCCAACCCTGCTTCGGTAAATAAACTAGTAGCTTGGTTAGTGGAGCCAGATGCGTTTCGCTGTGGTTGAATCTAAACTGTGCAGGGGCTGTGGCCGACCTCTGTTACTGACAGACATCTGGTGTTTCTCTGTTCCACAGTCTCGAACTCAGATGAGGATTCAAACCCGAGTCCTCCAGACTACACAGTCAGACCCAAACTGCAGATTGGTGAGTGAACATGTGACTCCTCATCTAACATTCCTCCGAAAGTCTGTGTGTAACCAGTGGAGCTATGTGATGAAGTGATGGTGAAGGGGTCGGTGGTACGTAGTGACATCAGAATGTCAAAGCGTCAAAAATGCTGCGTGTTGAACAAAAAAAAAATCAACATTGGCTTTAAAATGGCACTGCCAAAAATATTCCAGACGCTGTATTTTAGACATCTGACGCTCAGTCATTTCTTAAGGCATGTGGGAAGTTAAATTGCAAAGTTAAAAAAATTTTTAAACTATGTGTGAACGCCGGCTATCGAAAAATGAAATTTCGCTAAAACAGGAAGTTGCTAGTAACTCAGCAATAGATTGTCAGATTGGGGTTAAACTTGGCACGTGCGTTAGGAAACCATACCTGAACACATTGGTATAGCAACCCACAGTGTCAATAGCGCCACCAGGTGGATACATGAAATAAAGCAATAAAACATCAATGAGGTACTTCTTTCACCCATTTTGTCATTTGTGATGAGAATATTGTCCAATACAAAAAAGAACCTCGTTAATTCCCATTTAAAGCGCCACCTGGTGGCACCATAACACTTTATTTTGTGGTGTTTATTATTTAATTTGCAGATTTTTTCTGAAATTAAACACAGATATCACATTGAATAAAAAAGACAGATCTTATTGCATGTTGTAAACAATTGGCCACTTAGTGGTGATGGCGCCAAAGAGCCCTTTGGTTGCTGCTTGCAGCTTTAATAAAACTTTATTTTTGTTGTAGAATGTCTTTTTTTTCTTGACTCATCCAAAGACTCTAATGTGAGCCATTGTACTGAAATTATAACCCTGATCTAAACATTAATTTAACGACGCTTTCTCCTTTGTTTCATCTGTATTTTTGTGCTGTTTGGGTGAAACATTCCAGACATTAGCATCATGTGTGTATCGTTCTTTCTGAACACACACCAGGTCTGCGACTGATAAGAAAACACCACAATTATATCTCTGGCTCTAGATAAGATTCGCTCTTGCTATCTCCTCTTTTTTTCTCCATTTTTCTTTCACTGTGATGATTTTCACGATGAATGACTCTTGTAGAGCACAGGGCTTGGGAATAATAAGAATAGAAGGAATGAAAGGATGAGGTTTATCTTGCTGATATTTGAGAAGAGTGCTGGGAACCATTCCGGCTGCTGTAGGTAATATTATTACACGGAATGAAGTCATTTGTTCCTTTGCTCTTTTATATTGAATCAGTGTGAAACTTCTTTTATTCCATCCTCTAAAACCTAGTACTTCCTGCCGGGGCTAATGTAACAGTTCTTTTGCTGAACTGAGTTTGATTTTCCTTATAGTTTCTACTCGGTTAGCAAAACTTTAGTTTATTAGCTCTACACAGAGTTCATTTTTATTCAGGTTATTGAATTATTTAAGTACTTTATTTATAAAACTATTTATTTGTAATTGCTGTGCAAAGTTATACTCTGTAGTATTTAGGTTTTGCTTTAGTTTAGACATTTTTCTCTGGTATGAAATGGAGAATTTTATGGGGTTAACAGTTTACAAGGTTTTTACTTCAAAATTAGTGGAAAAAGTTGCTAATTTCTTACCAAAAATATATTCAGAAAAATATGTCAGATATTATGTCACTGATACTAATCTTTCTTTCTTTCTTTCTTTCTTTCTTTCTTTCTTTCTTTCTTTCTGTCTCTTTCTGTCTCTGTCTCTTTCTGTCTCTGTCTCTTTCTGTCTCTGTCTCTCTCTTTCTTTCTCTTTCTGTCTCTTTCTATTTCTGTTTTTGTGCTTTATTCTTTTTTGCCTGTCTTTTTTGGTCTCTGTGTTTATTTTTCCATCTCTCTGACTTTTTGATTTTTCTCTATTTATCTACTCTGTCTTTTTTTCTGTCGTCCTATCTTTTTTGTCTTACTATCTGTGCTTCTACCTAACTCTCTGTGTTTTTCTTTTTTCTGTATTTCTTTCTTTTATTGTCTGTCTGTCTGTCTGTGTTGACCTATATTTTTTCTGTCTGTGTGTCTCTCTTTCTCTTTCTTTCTTTTTTTTCTTCTCTCTCTAACTTTCTTTCCATCTCAGACGAGTTTAACCCTGAGATTCCCAAGCTGGAGAAGAGCGTGAGCGGCAGCAGTCCGTCCGGAGATCGGCTGCTGATCACGGTGGCGACGCTGCTTCTTGCTGCTCTCCTCATCTCCTAGCAACCATCTCCAGTTCTCTGACATTTCTGAGCCAGCATTCTCGAGCGCTCCCAATAAACATCGCCTTTCCTGAAACCAGTGCGGCGGGCTCATCCAATCAGAACAGAGCAACTAGTCCTGCCCTAAACCCGGGAGATAACTGTAGATCTGCCGCACTCAAATAGTGGCCTTTGACTCCACAACTTTGGACAAGCGTCGATTTCAGAATTTGCCTTTGCTGTGGAACGTCCACCCAAGCATCTGGGAGACAAAAATAAACCTAGTTCGACAGAGAGGTCTCTCTGCCTCTCTCTCGGTCCATCTCATCGCTATGGAACCTGTCGTGGCTGAGGCGTGTTGAGATTGGCACAAGCTCTCGTGGAGAGGAGAGTAGTGCTGGATGTGAGCTCACAGACTCGAGGAACGATGGAGACCGTTGATTCTCTCTCGACTTTCTGTCCAAACCCCGTCTTTGTGACGCTAGATCTGTGAAGCTGCAGTGGAGATCAATAAAAACTCATTTGCCAGTCACTCTTTCAGGTGCAAGGCTTATGAATGGATCCCAGAGAGACCCGATGCAGTTTCTGCATGCTGCCAGAGTGGTTTCCTACAAATCTGTTGCTGCCTTACATCTTTGAGTTGAATCCAATTACACAAAATGAGTTCAGAAGAAAAACAACAGAGTAAATGTCATGAGTTAACACGATTATTTTGAAATGTGGTTAAAGTGAATTAAGAACCTTCTTGTATCATATCATGGCTTATCATTGTGAGACTTACAGTAAGGCAGCGGATGACTGGGCGAGTGCTAGACGGATAGATACTTTGGTTTTCTATAGTGTGTGTGTCATCGTGGAGCGGTGCTGGATTGGCTAGTGCCAGTGATTAGCATTTAGCGGCCATTTTTGTAGGAGCGCTCCACTTGTGAACAGTCTTTCGCTCTTTTTATATCAAGGAATTGCGATGCTGATTTAGAGAATTAGTTTTTACCATTTGATGCATATTAAACTGCTCTTTGAGTAGCTTTCTTTATATTCTTAATTTATTCTTACGTTATTTATTGCTTTCTTTGGGGACTGTGGCAGAGTTTGGCCTTTTTCTCTTTGGTTTTATGTGTTTCAAATGTTCTGTTTGTGCTCATGAATCGTTTTGTACGGCGGCGCTTTAGTGCACAACACATCTGCAAATTAAAAACACAATTAAAATTCTGTTGTTTTTTTATTTGGAGTAGAGTTGTCTTGTGCACTAATGGGCCACCGTAGTTTGGGATTTAACCCCTTCTCAGGGACAATGGCTGTTTCTGAGACGTCAAGCTCCCCTTAAAAAGTGGCTACATCACTTCCCATAATAACAGTAAATGAATTGGTTTGTTAGATTCTTGTGGCCATTCGTTACAAATTTTTTCAAATTCTGATGATTTGCATGAATCAAGTGCCGAATTTAGTTGATGGAGCAGCTGGTGATGAAACGCACAACTTCCTAAAGGCCTCTGCAAACCAGAAAGTTTTTCCACATGGGTTTCTTTCCAAATGTAAACTTTGCTTCCCTTAAATCATTTTTAAAAGCCTCATCGTTGTTTTTTTCAACAAACCCAGTAATAATATTGCCATTTTTTATGAGCTGCTAAAGTTACAGGAAACAGGCCTGATGATGAAAACACCACAGGATTTAGGAGGGTCCGTTTCCTAAAAGATCCGCTCATTTGCATAATGTGTGTGACATTTCACTACTTTTTGTATAAATTTGCATATCAGAAATGATATGTTTCCTTGCAGATTTTGTTAAAGCACCTGTGCGCTGCTCTCTGATTGGCCAACAGTTTAAAGGCGAGACATCACCACACTAACTTGCACATGATCGAATATAAACTTTATCCACTCTTTCCTCAAATCAGGATTAAGTGGTTAGCCATCAAACGATTGAGCATTTAGATCACACTGGCACTGAACATCTGCGGAAAATCATCGTAGGGCATCTTTAGAAGGTAAAAGTATGCGTTTATGTAGATATTACATACACACGACTGTATGATTGGTCAGTTTTGCACATACAAAGATTCACAACATCTGAGTTGGTATTGTTAATTGTTTAACAAATAATATGAATCAGGAGCTTTGGATATAATTTATTGAAGCACCTGTGCACTGCTCTATGATTGGTCAACAGTTTGTCTCATTTAAAGTTCCACAACTTCAGAAATTGTTGTTTTCCGGACTCTAACTTGCACATCTTTGAAAATTAACTTTATCCACTTTTTCTTCGAATCAGATTTCAATGGAAAGCACAAAAAATGTGGATTTTTCTCACACTGGCACTGAGCATCTCCAGATAATTATCGCGGAGCATCTCAGGCGCTAGAGATATACGTAGTTAAGTTGATTTTTCAAAGCACTTGTGCACTTCTCTCTGATTGGCCAAAAGTTTAGCACCTTCAAAGTTCCACAACTTCCAAGGCAGAACGGAAGTTCAGAAAATGCTGTTTTTTCCAAATATCTTTCCATAAACTTTATCCACTTTTTCTTCAAATCAGGATTCAGTGGTGAGCCCGACAACATTTTATCGTATCGCATATAAGTAGACTTTCTGAGGCACCTGTGCTTTGCGCTCTGATTGGCCAACAGTTTAACACATTCAAAGATCCACCATACTTCCATTTTATCTATTCTGTAAATTCATCTGTGTTAATTTAATTATTCATCTGTATTACACACAAAGCTCACAAATTACACACAAATTTCTGCTTTTTCAGGGAAAAACTTTTTGGTTTGTAACAAGAAAAGCATCCCGGTGCGTAAAAGCATCTAGGTGTTTTTTTCACACCCACACCTATAATCTTTCAAGAGGAAAGAGGTGGGGAATCGTGACGAATAGCACTGACTCCCATTCAGCGGAAGATGGTTTTTTTTATTTTCAGAAGCAGCCATTGTCTCTATGAGGAGTCACGATTATCAGACTATGTACGTTTGTTGTGGCTTGTGTGTTTGGGCGGGAATGGGAGGGACAAAGGGGAGGGGCTTAGAAACAAAATGTTATGGCTTCAGTGCAGTAATGGAATGACTTTCTGAACAAAGCATTGCTCCGACCGCTGCAGACGGGATCAAGAGCGAATGTCTATGTAAACGTGTCTGCGTATGTGTCTTATGAGTGTGCACTTTAATGGGGATTAACCGAAAGTGTGTTTTGACCGTTTCATACGCATTTAGATACACATTTGTAGGTTTTAAATACTCAAGCTTGTGTGAGAGCTTCGGGTGGTGAGAAATGGGGGGGGGGGGGTCATACGAAAGCATTTATCATTGTTGGAAACAGCAGTACCAACCGTGTTTACCTTAGGATGATTACAAACATGTAAACGAATCATGAATGACTATTGCCAGAATGAAACTTAATAAACGTTCTTATTTTATCTGCAGTCGTGTGCTTTTTACTCGTGTAGCGTTTCACATCGACGTGGAATTGATCCAAAACGGCTAGACTGCGGTTGCTATATCTTTTCAGACCGGGGTCAACTTTTGTAAAACTGTAACTGAGAACCTCATCAAATGAGAACCTCACCAGAACAAACCAATCCTTTTGCAAAAGTATTTGAACCCCAGACTCTATAGGGTGGTAAAGGTACCATTGACTTATAATAAACATTGTAAATGAATGGGAAACGGCAACAAAAATGACATCACTGAGGACTCCCTAGCAACCAAACTACATCTCAGTTTTATTAAATGATTGAGACATGGGGGTTGGTTTACATAACGTATAGGTCATTGAACCCTCCCTAGCAACCAGGCTATGGAAAATCGTCAGCTTTGGAAAATCATAGAGACATGGAGGTTGATTTAACTCAGTCATGGTCACATGATGAACATTTTATTTTGTCACTGACCCCTCTATAGTAACCGAACTGTTCATCCTAGCGATCTATATAGCCCATCTCAACTCATCTCAGGAAAATCATTGATTTATTTCACTTATAGTGAAACATTGACAACCGTATGATGAGAAGAAGTCTCTGGGGTTTGGTTTCACTCATATTGACATCGGGATCTTTGTATGATACTGACTCGGCCATAGCAACCAAAAATGCTACCTTGGCAACCAATCCAACCAGCTTCTACAAATACTTTTTCAAGTCCAGTATTTTCAAGGCAACATCAAAATATTTAGCGATCTAGTTGATACGGTTTTTTATGTATTTAATTGGAAATCGATTGTACAAAAACTCAAATATGGATAAGAAGTTAAGGACAACGTTTTTAAATTTGTTCACTGACGCTTGCTCAGAATACTTTTACTTTAGGTAGAAAATGTATTTTTGGTCTCCTCCGAAGCTTGACAATCAAAATGAAGGAGACTGTGGAGATGTGGCCCTGCTGCAGGTTCATGTTCACCCAGACAAAGTTCCTGGAGTGAAGAATCACCTGGAGCTACGCACACAAAATCAAACCCTTGATGGTACCACACACGTTTGACGAGCAGAGCATAAAACAACCCACGCTCTGACAGTCCTGGGAAGATTGGCTTCTTCTTTTCAATCTTGGTATTTCCATCTGTGGAGAAAAAGGCCCGGGAGCAAAACGTGTTTGTGCATATCTGCCACTTCTCTTTCTGCATTTCTGCTGTTAATCGTACGAGAGAAGACTCCAGAAATTCAAGGGTAAACTCTGTCGCACCAAACAAAGACTCATTTGCATGGAGTTGTGCAGTCAGACACGATTCTTGCACCTCTCTGAGAACATTATTTTGGCGGCAAAGATGGGAACAGTTCAAATAGTGTTTCTTGTTTGTGCGCCAACACACTGTGCTGCTTCTGAAGGCAATCTGTTGTAGAGAAGCGCAACCAAGACCCGCTGGTAAAACCAAAATATAAATAACCTTAATGTATGGTGCTATTTAACACCAGTTAAAGGTACTTTAAAGATCTTCACGTGTTGGGTGGTGAAGTCCTCCACTTGCAGAAGATCCCCAAAGAGCTTAAGGAGTCGATAGAGTGCTATATAGCATCCCAAATACCCCCAAAACTTTTTTTGGGGGGTATCACTGGTCTTCTGTCCAAGAATCACTGAAGAACCTTTGGTCATGACAGTGGAGAATCCCCGAAGAACATCAAGGAGCTTAACGGGTTTTTCACGGTTGAAAAGTGCAATGAAGCATACGAAATACTCCCAAAAGATCCGCTGATGAATGATTTTCTCACGGCAGCTGTGAAATATAGCACACAAAAACACCAAAGGAGGAACCTCAAGAAGCTAAAAGTGCTGTTTAGCTCACCTCCAACACCACTCTTTGATAGAGGCTCTTTGATAGGAACACCTCCTCCTAAAAAGGATGCAGTTAACAGTTTGGGAATCTCATGAGCTGCACTTGACTGTTCTAAAGTTGCATTGTGTAGAACTAAAACCCTGAAACCAACTGAAAATGACGTTTCCTTCATGAAGACCAACTCTGGCCAGACTTCTTTGGACTGTAGAAGGTGGTAGCTGGGTCCTGCTGCTGTCTGCAAGTTCTCAGCTGATGGCACTGTTGGCCATCTTCTGATTTCAAACCGAACTTTTACTCAGTACTTTATACAGACACACATTCTCACGTCTAAAGGAGCTGTGTTCTAAAGAACTTTGGGTTTCCTGTTGGAAAACGAGAGCTTGTGGGTTTGAACGCTTCACCAGTGACAGATTTGCTTTTATTTATATTTGTGTTGACCCCATTCTGTTTGGCTTGCCATTGAATTTAATAATATTCCCTCCTGCAAAGGGAAACGAGTGTCCGCGAATGAGCGGATGATCTCAGCCTCTGGTCTGGCATCTTTCCCGGGCAGGCAGAGCTTCATTAACTCGTGGTTCACCACCAGAGAGGGTCCGCTTCATCTGCGGGGACCAACTCTCGATTATTTTGGACTATTAACAACAATAACACTAATTATATCTGACATTAAATGGTACAATGTCACCAGTTCATCAGTGTTTTTGCCACTTAGACGGAGGATATAGAACTACCAATGGGAACTAGAAGTAGAGCTGTTATTGATTTAGTCATGGGAAAAGGTCCATTTTGTCCCCATGATTTAAACCATGATGTCTACCAGATTGTACCTATTTGAGTTTTATGCTAAATGCTAATGACTTGGTAGCACAATGGCACTTTGTATTCACTGTAATTTAAAAAGGGCCCTCTCTGTTTACTTGAAACTTGGGTGGTGCAGGTTGAAATTACACCATCAAACTAAACTACTCCTAGCTCTTAGCTACTCGTGTGTCTCGTTAGACATTGAATGATGCAACTGAAAAGTGTAAACATGTTTTCATTTTAACAAGATGACTGACGGATTGCTATTGTTTGTCATGTTCGTGTTTATTACTAAATTACTTTGTAGATATTTTGATGTTGGTGAAGAGATAACCAGAGATCTATGTTTTGTTGACTTGCTAATGCTAATTCAGATACAAGCTACAATGCTAACTTCTAATGCTGCAAACGACTGATTGGGTTCATTGCTAGCTGCTAGCTGCTAACGCTAATGTATCTAGCTATGATACTAACTTGCTAATGCTGCCAAAGACTAATTGGGCTATTTTAAATGAAAATGTGTACTCGGCCTAATCCTGGGAATCAGTAAATACCAGATTTTTTTTACACCTTGCTACACCTAGCAAAAGTTATTAGCCTTTTTTATTTCAATTATTACTTTTGACCATAACATGGTGCTGCTACAAAACTTGGTGGCTACCTTCAGGACGTGTTGTCAAATGTGCGTGCCAATTTTTGTACAGATATGTTAATGCATTTACAAAAACCTAAAATGTTACAACCCAAAATGATGAAGAGATAAGAATCTCTTATATGAGTTTACAATAAAAACAGACTTTTGGTGGAATATTTTTGTCTATGGACTTGAGGCATTATGTTTAGAGCAGAGCTTGTGTGTATATAGAAAGCACTATTTGTTACCACATTTGTGTGTATTCCATGATAACGTTGTAGCCAAGAAATGACTGTGTTGCCATCACAGCTTAAAGAAAATATAGCTAATTATTTCTTGTGTTTAACTTCCAATTATTATAATACATATTATATAATTATTTTGGTGGATGCTACAAGTTAGCTAATAGATAATAAATATTTATGCCGGTCGGTTCTTGCTAATGCTAATTATACAGTGCAGTTTTTTAGATACAAGCTACAATGCTAAAGTGCTAATGTCTCAAATTACCAATAAAGAACTATGTGGTTAGACATGTTTAATACTAAACTAGATAATTATTATTTTGGAGCATACTACTGATAGGTAAGGTAATAGATAATGTGATGGCGCTATGGTTTGCTAACTATTGCTATCAATAATAGACGTAGCTATAGATGCAGCCCCCAATGCTAACATGCTAATTCCAAACAATATAATGAGAGTATTTTTAAGAAAAATAATGTGGGCGCAGTGGAAGTGAAAAACTCATGCAGATACAAGTAATTGGATCACATTGATCTAAAAAAATGAGCTGAAATCTAAGATTGTTGATTATAATGTGCACATAAATCACATGTTGAAGCTGTGAGGTGTAAATCTGCTTGAGTTTAGCTGCTGGCGTCTACCAGAGGTGAAGAGAAACCTCATTCTGTCTTCTCCAGATCTCTCCGTCTGAAGTGTCAGTTTCACATTCCCTCTGGCTGACACTTGGCTCCTGCCTGGAGAAGGGGATCAGGTGCTCTGCCACGCCTCTTTGGTCCAGTCATTATTAGCTTAAAGATGACACTCGTTTCAGAGCAGTGGCAGATCAGAGAAATCAAATCATAATTGAGCAACAATTCCCCCCTTTTCCAATACCCCACTTCCCTAAACTAGGAGTTTTGTTTACATTTCTTAATGTATATCAATGTTAGATGCAATGCTTTCTTTGACTTTTAAAATTTAAAGCTAAAAAATGCATTTGGCATTTTTGAACATACAACATGGAGGTGAAGATTCATCCAGTGACTTAGGTTTTTTTTGCAAACAGCGGTGTTTTATAATGTGTTTTTTATTGGAAGTTAGGGGAGGTTAGGACTGGTGTGATATGATCATACTTTTTCATTCTGGTGAGGAACTGACTTCTGAACTAGCTGCAGTTACTTAAAGGAGGAAACTGAACAGTAATCGATTGTAGAGCTCACAAAAGCAACTTTTCAGCATCGGCTAAAAATAACATGTTCCGCATCATTGAGATGTTTTTGAAGTGGAATAAAGTGGTTTTAGTAACATATTAAATATCATTTTCAAACATTTCACTCTCTCTCTCTCTCTCTCTCTCTCTCTCTCTCTCTCTCTCTCTCTCCCCCTCTAGCTCAGCATAGCACTAATATATGCAGAGAATATGATTGGCCCTAAGACTGATCCTTGTGGCACTCCATTTCTCACTGCTGCAGTGTACGATGATAAAACCATCTCAGAGCTGGACCCTGACTACCTCTGTAGTTCGCTCGTCGCTCTAGCAGAAAAACAAAGGTCATTTGTTTACAATCTTTGTTTAATGTAAATTATTATAATGGGGGCGGCGAGTGGTGCAGTGGCAAGAGTCCTTCGTCCTATAACCAGAAGTTTGTTGGTTCGATCCCCACCAGCTGAGGACTACCTAGGTAGCTTATCACCACCACTGTGTAAATGTGGAATGAATGAATGTCTGCAAATGTCTTTGATTGTTCAGAAAAGCATTATTATTTTTATTATTTAATATGCAAATGAACTGTTCAGTGTTGAATCGCTGTCTATGATGAAAGTCAAAAAGTGAAGCGGTTTGTTTAACAGTGACTTCGGGCTCCTCGAGATGTTCTGCATCATTATTGCAGAGATAAACCATCTGTGGTTGTCCAAGTGCGAGTTATGCTGTCTGGACCCATCACTTATACAGATGCTGCAGATATCTTGCCAGATCTGATCTCTCTCTCTCTCTCTCTCTCTCTCTCTCTCTCTCTCTCGCACCGTGCAATGTTTGCCGTTTTTTTTGCAATCAACTCTAAATCTTTTTATCGCTCTCCTGCTGTTACCCTCTATTGTTTTCTCAGAGTTGTCAAATTGCATTCAGACAGTTCTGTTTCTCTGGGAGTCTGGTGAAGGCTGATTTCAGGAGAGAACTCCGGGATTCGGATGTGAATTATCAAAACATAGTTTGCTGTTTTAAAGCTGTCAGGCTCTATGTTTGGGAGCGGGCTCAAGTCAAGCCGTGTATATGAACTGCTCGTCACACAATGCACAGCAGCTTTATAGAAAGGCACTTGTCTATTGTGTTTCTGTAAGTCCTTTGCGGGGATTTGAGTATCGGTTAGCAAGTGGTGTCTGTTGGTTTCACTGGAAATGGAATTATCCAGATTTCTGTTTAATCACAGCATCTCACTCCTGGGTTCCGTGGGGATCAGTTCTTGGAGCTTAGTTATGTAACGTTATAAAAGAGCAAGTCGTCTTTAAACTTCCCGATTGATGTGAAATAAAAGCTTCAAAAGTAACAGAAGGAAATTTATCTTGAGTGCTCGGAGCTACATCTTGTGAGTAAGTAGAAGTTTTGTCAGTAGAGTCAGAGAGGCTGGAGAATACCTCACTGATCCTCCACGAATATCACGTGTGTTCCTTCATCTCCGCTTTAAAGCCCGGAAGTAGACGACGCAGCTCAAAAGAAGCTGAAAAACCCTGCCGAGCCTATTTTTATTCATGTACAATTAAAAAAATAAAGCAATCTAGTAACACAGTGCCCTCTACCCAGCAGTAAGAGCCAACCTTCAAGATTTCAAGCTATTTTTTTATTACGTGCATCTGCTTTCTTCTCTTTTCTTTCCAACACAGAGCAATATTCTCCGTATTTCTCCAGTTCTACACTTCCTTCAGTACCCTGCTCTGAAATAATTCACCAGATGCTTATTTTCATTTGACATGGATTTCATTATTGGATCTTTTTTATGGTAGTTAAAAAAACACGATGTCGAAGAGATCAGGTTTGGATTCGGTTGCTGTTTTAAAGCAGGTTTCTCTTGTGTGATTAAACAACAGGTCAGGGTTTACCCACAGGGGGCACCATATCTCTCTCCCCCACCCACTCTAAGACCCTTAGCAGCACCGTTACATAACCCAGTGTCCAAATGCTTATCAAGTTATGCAATAAGCTTAAGAGCGGCACCTCGAACACACATCTGCAGCTTGCGGAATCATTTCCGTGCTTCGTTTGTGGCGATCATTTATTGAGAAATCTGTGATGAACATATCGTATGGCGTCCACACGTCAGGAAATCTCTTTTAATCCTGGAGTGTTGGACCTGAATAACAACCGCTTAGCATCGTAACAGGAACTAAAACGTTCTAAATGATCAATATTTCATGAGATAAAACTATATTCTGTGTCTGTATTTAACCTTTAGATGTCTGGGGCCTTTTTGAGTGTTTTAATACTTTACAATATGCTTTTTTTTTTGTATAAATGCTTGCCATTATTTTTTTTAATTAAACTCCAGCTTCTTTTATCTTTACTAATATTTTCATTACATTGCACAATAATTCCAAAACAAACCTGAACAAATATACAATACTTGTGTCATTTTTGTGCTGGAAAAATCCCCAAAATTGACAACAGCATCACAGAAATTGTGCTTTTTTTCTTGTACTAGAATATAACACAACTTTCACAACTTTTGGAATGTGATTTACTTAAAAAAAAAAAGTTAGGAAAGTTTTTTGTTTTGAATTAATCCCAGGTAAAAACTTAACACGAGGAACTGTAGCTTCAATAAAAAAAATCTCAGGGAACGTTTACTTGTAAAATTTCCCTGTTAATGTTACCGACTGTTTTTTTATAATATATTTTTTAAAATAGTAATGATGCAATAATCTAGATTTCATTTAAAATCTGTGAGTAACCTTTAGATTAAATATACATTTACCATTATTTGATGATACTTTTATTATTAGAATATTTCCTAATAAACGATAAGATACAGTAATGTCGAAGAATTACTAATGTATAAAGAATAAAGATGCTAACAATGAGATTCTTTAGCAGCAATAATTAGCAATGCGGTTAGCATCCACAGTCAAACAAGGACCCGGTAGCACAAACCAGGACCGCAGACTGCTACTCCACACTTTCTCTGCAAACATACATCAATTAATGAATTTAATAATCATAATTTGAGCTCATCGCGGTAAAATTCCTTTCCTTGAGAGGGAGGCGGGCAATGACGCTTCAGGTATGCAAATGAACCGGGAAGATTTCACTCAAAATTGTTCATTTTACTTAAACATTTATTAGACAGTAAAAACTATGTAATATTATTTCGCTAATTGTATTTAAATGTACTTTTGGTACAAAACACGCCTTTTAATTAAAAACAAAAAAACTTTTTTTTCCTTTAATTAACTCACATGTAACGGAAGCAATGTTGTTTTTATTTTACAGTGTATATCACAAGTCTTGTACTTCCAAGAGTCATAACTTCTTTTCACCACTAGATGGCACCGATAATTTGCATTTTCTCACATTTTTATTTGAAATACCTACATTTAAAACAAAATAAATCACATCTTTTTTGAAACCTATAGATTTATTTTTGAAATCAAAATGAAACAATAGCTGTCTCGCGTCATCCCTACTTAATCCCAAACATCCGCACATGCCCCGGTGCGTGCAGAGACCAACGGTTAAATGGTGCTAAGGTGAGAACAATTTAATTTAGGAAAAAACTGTCATTTTAAACAGGAAATATTTGCTGCAAAACAAGATCCACTTAATGATCTCGGACGTCTCGGGTGAACTGCACATTATTTTTAGCCTCAGTTCTGACCAGTTTCCCTCAGTCTCTCGTACAAACACAAACAGCATCGACTGACGTGAGGTTCACTCTCTGCTGGAGCACCCGGCTCAAAACATCTTGCGCTTTTTTCAGAAGGTGGAGAAAGCGTCCAGCTCCTGCTTCCTCTGGGTTTTTTCGAAAGTGTTCATTTGGGGCCCAGAGAGGTTTGTGTGATTCACACCGACCTGAAAACTGACAGCCCTGACTGAACCTAAACATCAGCTCTCTCGGAAATCCACAAAATGAACAAAACATGAATTATAAATCTCCTGATGGAGTCTGAGCTGGTTGCTCTCACAATTTTCTACCTCTTCCTTGTACAAATAATGAATTAAAGCGATCCGAGTTGCCGATTGTTACCTGAAAATTCAACTTGTTTAAAAAAACCCTTCAAACTGGATGTGGTTTCCTTCAGCCAAAAATACACATGTCCATAGCAGTTCAAAAAAAGCTAGCGGTTGCTACGTTTTAGGTTCATCATAAAGCCCATAATTTTTGAGTTTTACATTTTTATTTGGCCAGAAATTAGAGAGCACTTCTAGACAAGTCTAAGTGCCATGCTTTCCTCCACAAACTCTATTTTTGCTATGAAAACAATGCTAAAACAATATTTGTCCATTTAAACATGGCTATAATATTTAACATTTGAATGCATTTCTATTGGCCACTTAGCAAATCTCTTTTAAAGTGATTTATCTGCGAGCTTTGGACGTCTTTATCAATTTCTTTCACTTTAAGAATCAAATCTTCCTCCTCTTCCGTCTTCTCTTTCACCCTCACCACCTTTTACCCTGTATTTAGCTGCAAGCCCCTATTTTTATTACTGCACACAACAGCTGGGCCTGAATTTACCCAAAGAACCACTCCCTCGCGCTAACACACACACACACACAAACATGCACACACCCCAGTAAACACGCACGCACGCACACACGCACACGCGCAGAGCTCTGGTAACCCCTGCAAACATGTGATCTTTAAGCACACATGCAGCCAGTGCTGACCTCAAAGCTTTAAGAAAACAAGCCGAACGTTTCAGCTCTAGACATTCACCTAGAATTAAAAACACAAACATATAAAAGCTGGAAGGAATGGTGCTTGTGCCGAAGACGATCATTGACACCCTCCATAAGGAGGACAAGTCTCAAAAGGCAATTGTAAAGGCTCACAGAACACACTATTGATGCATGTAAACAGAGCATTCAGAAGAAGGTGCAGCCTTCAGCCTTCGGGAACTTCAAGCAAGGACCAGAATCTGGAGGAGCTTCACAAGGAGTGAACTGAGCATGGTGTCAGAACATACAGATGCTCTGTTTGTCTCTCAAGCCACTTTAAGGCTTTTACATCTCTCTCTATCTCTCTCTCTTTCTTTCTCTATCCATCTCTCCCACAGAGCCACAGGCAGAATAATCCTTACTCCGGAGGGTTTGGGACATTCAGCAGATTCTCTGACCCCTGGTGCCTCAGTGGTTTCAGTCAAAATCCCGGAGATGCCCATCATCATCATCACACCATCCACTGTTTCCTCACTCTTTCCTGCTTCAGCTTTGTACAGAAACACAAACACATCAGCCATGTGACAAATTCCTAGAAGATTGATGTACCCGGGTCCCCCTGGATTGCACCCTGGGCATGACAAGAAACAGTTTTCTCAACGTTTCTAAAAGTTTTAAGCTTCCTACAGCGCTGTTTCTGTTTCAGTTCATGACTTGCTGTGACATTGATGTTCATGAAATTAGTTACGTTTTGAGGCCTAAAAACGCAACCTTTTCATCGTTAAATGGAAAAAAGGGCGTGTCTTTTCTTAGCATCATGACCACACGTCCCAGCGATCCCAATACTCTGTAATATTCCAGATCAATAGAAAATCATGCACTTAACCGTAATCTAACGTTTTTACCAGGAGGAAAGCTTGGGGAAAAGCTTTCAGGATTATTGACTCTCATCACACTCTGGAGCGTGTTCCTCTGTGTGTCACACCGGGATAAAAACACACTTCAAACCTAATCCCATCAGGATGCAAAGGATTCTAAAACTTTGTGAAGCACTCTGAACACAGAACACCAGCAGCAATATGGGCAAACAGCACAACATCTGCCCTTTGAAGATCTGTTATGAACCTTAAAATAGGCTTAATCTCACCAGAGCTAATACATATTGTACAGGTTTAATATTCACTAAAGGCTACATTTAATCCCCAAATTATGGGAGAAGCCAGAACAGTTTGAAACACATAAAGCAGCGAATGCCGTGAAACATGCGGCGGAAGAGTGTAGAACGCTCCATCTGTCCGTAAAGAAAACACATAATCCGAATCGTTTAGAGATCGGGAGGAAAATCTAAGTAGATTCTGCAGTTTACAAAAAAATGCTGCCCCTAGAGGTTGTTTTTTTACTGCATGTATTTTTTGTTTTCATATATACTATAATGCACCAGGATCAATAAAAAATCTCCATCATTTGCGCAGCTGCATGTCTTTTAACCCTCCATCTCTGTGCGTTTGCTTGCCATAGAATTGAGCAGGAATGACGAGACCCACCTGTTGTTTCATTATGATTTTAACTATAATGTGTTGGTTTCAAAAAGGTTATTCATTTTGAAATTTTGTGTTTTAATCGATTACAAGGGTCATGAAACAATTTGCAACAGTAAGAAATTGTGAGAAATGCACAGTCTTTCCGTTTCAGACCCCAAATTGGTGCCATATAGTGGTAAAAAGAAGGGACAACCCTTGGCAGTACAAGAACTGTGATATGTCCTGTGTTTTTCAAAGGTCTGGCATGAAAAAAGCACATTGAAGAGCAGTCGATACATTGGAACAGTGTTTATAGGAGAGGTTTGCCTTGTATTTTATACAATTTTGACCTTGTTTTGACCTTGTCTTTGATTTTCTTTTGGGGGGGGGGTTCTGAATTTTGGTTTTTCTCAACATATTCGAATTTTCCTTTTAAATCATAAAAATTATTTTTGCTGTGAAAAAATTACCATTTAATACTCTGGAGTGTATTTTGTACAATTTCATGTTTGTTGCGGAAGAATTGTGTTTATTTTAATTTCTCACTGAACTTATTCAGACATATAAACCCACATAATCCCTGAGGTCAGAGGGTCTGCTCCAACTGGTGGTTGGACAAGGTACTCTGTCTGAACTGAAATTGTGAAATGCACCACCTGCTCGCATTAAAATGCCTTTAGGTGTTTTGGTTTGTTTTATGTCATTTTTATTGGTTTGGTCTGTAGTTTTGAATGTTTAAAGGGCTTGCCGTGACCAAAAGCTACTAAAAGAAGCTTTCTTGGCAAGATAATCAGTATTAGCCTCCCTATGTGAACTCCGTAAATGAGTATTTTCCTCATACTAAGTAGCCCATCTCCAGCTCAATACACTTGGTCTTGTCTGTCTGTCGTTTTTAAAGAAATCCCATATATGGATCCACTTGCACACGTTTTGGTGAACGGTACGGTGAGAACATAATGTTTCATAAAACATTTTACTTTCTCTCCCGATTTGTGTGATTTGTGATGTTGAATATTGTTTTTAAATTGTAACAATCTGGTTTTTGGGAACTGTTTGCATTGGAGCGTTTAGATTTGTGTTTACCTGTTCTATTAACGTGCGCAATGTGTCGTGCCAATAAGTGTGTGAAGGTTAATTTGTTTGATCTCCACCTTTCGTCTGTGATTAATGGCTATTTAATTAGATGGTTTTGTGTCGTGGAATAAATTGTGAGTTGTCTTTGTTCTAAATTGGTTCCTTTCTCCTCATTAATTATTTAATATAATGTATGACCCTGTCCTAAAACCAAATACCCCTAGACATCCAGGGCTTGTGATAATTTCTTACTGCCCACACAGCTTTCAGATTTGCATAGTCAATTAAGATGAAAGCCTTCTGTTCTTCAGCAAATGCTCTGATCCTCGCTCAGATTTCCCCCTCAAATGCAGTATTCTCATCCTAACAGGATTTCCAAAAGGACCTTTATTTCAATATACATTCCTTAAATGTAAAATTGATTATTCACCATTCAGGGCTAGAACCAATCATGACGAGTATTATAGGAAAAGGTGGATACATGGAATGTGTTCCCTATCAAAGCTTCACGCCTCCTTCTTCCCCAGAACTGCTTAATTGTGGTTTTAGCACCGATATGATCCACGTCTGAGCGGCTTACCGCTTCATGCTCCTACTACATGGTGGTGAACCTGTGAAGTAGACATCTCAACTGCAATCACGATTAGTCATTGAGAGTCATTTGTATGGAATTAAATGTTAAAATTGGCAAGATACTCTGTATCAGCATCCCTATGTGAGCTCCATAAATGTTCTTTGTTTTTTTGTTCCTTTTTGAATGGTTCCTGATATGTTGTTGCCTGTCTTCAGCACAGTACACTTGCTTTTGTCTGTCTTGCTGTTATATACAAAGAAATCCCATATAGGGCTCTGCCGCTTTCTCTTAACTATTCATTTTGCTCAATATCGTGGGGAGAACGTATACTTTGCCGATTGTGAACCACAAAGGATGGACAGATACTGCTGTAAGGTTCCAGCGGCTCACATAAAACTGTGAAATCTTTATTAATACAAAAGGCATGTAAAAAAAACAGACAAAGACTACAGCATAGGAAAACTGATGCATGATTTGTTTGTTGTAAACGGCCAGTACAGTTTAATTTATTTATTTGGCTTTTTTTGCTAATTTTATTAACCTTTGATGGAGATTACAAATGAAGTTGTTGAAGTAAGTAACCCACAAGAGTTGGAGCCGATTGGAGTAGATTTTGGTATTTGAAGTGTCAGCACGATGGAAGGAAGTAAAGCAGGTGAGTGATGGAAGTTGGGGAACATGAGTGCATGCAGGTGTTTGAGGAACTCTGCAGGGGAGACACCAGAGAGAATGTGCACCAATATTGTTTTTACTCTTTATTGTATTTGCCAAGTTAAAAATGCGACTCTCCTCCTCCAATAACCTTTACACTTTAAAATGTGTTCATTTGCGGAAACTGAACCAATGGTGCATGAGCAGACTATATAACGTCATTGTGTAACATACTGCTCTTTTATGGATTATAATAATGCTCTGATCATAACAGAGATGGGGCTTAGAGCGAGGTCATTTAAGGGCACTCGTCGAGGGTAATCGTATGGACTGTATTCATTTTTGTTTCCAAGCACAATGTGTTATGTCGTAATCGACTGCGGTCGGATAAGTGCAATGCTAATCGAGGTCACTAGCATCGTTTGGGTTATCAAACGCCATCATAACGTGATGATCCATATCTGTCCTTATGCTCAGGTTATGAGAGGACAGATGAGATTAAACAAATGGCTATTAACTTTACAAAAAGTGAAATAAAAGGTTCAGTGACCTTCCTGGGACTGGCGACCTTTACGTTTCTGTTGTGGTTATGATTTTTAAAAAGTGGTAACATGTTTTTTGACAATAAATGGCTTCACCCAACCACTAACCTTGAGTCAGAAAATGTTTTTGCGTTATTTTGCTGAAAAATGGCCAAGAAATCAAGCATTTTACAACAATAACAAGTGTAGTTGATGAAAATGTTGCTAAAAAGTTATATTTTCTGACTACTTTGAGTCAACCATTAGCTAACAGCGCTAACTGTATTAATGTGATACTTAGCTCTGCTGTGCTGGAACGAACGTTTAGCAGCTTGTTGTTGATTCTGCTGCTAAAATACAGCAGTAAAACTGGTTTTCGTGATTTCTCTGTGTGATAAATCTAAAGTGAGGTGTGTGCGTGAGCTCGTGAAAACTTCAGAGCTCTGTTAATTCAGTGCCTTGACAAGGACATGCTCAAATTAATCTCTACTTAAAGACTCTAAATGCTGGATCGCATGAGCTCTCGTTCTATTGTAGATTATATTACTTTACAAAAGTCATTATGCGGCTTCAATCCCCACAGCGCCATCATGAAATGACAAGGAACAAGCGAGACTAGTTCGGGGTGAATCGCTGACTTTCTCTGTGCTGTGACTCTTTCTCTAGAATATTAATACTGCAAACAAAACATTTGGTGAAGCACACTGGTTCTGAAAGCCAGATATTATGGGAGAAAAGCATGAAAACGCCCACGCGCTTCTGTTACGAAACACTCAAACTCCAGAATCAGCAAAGTACTAATTCCTACAAATCTGTGCCATAAATATGCACCAAACAACATGTGAAATGATGAGATGCGATGTTATAAAAGCAGATTTATTTAATGCTGTAGATGACTGTGATATTTCTGGACTGATGGATCACTTGACAATTTAATGTCCTTAGTGTCAATTTATTGTCAAATGTTTTAGTTTTCGCACCACTGAAACCTTATGAAATGTGTATATTTACAAAGTAGTCAGGGGGGGGGGCATTAATTATTTAATTAAATATTGCATTAATTTAATCTCTATAAGTTACAAACATGAGTCTTTCTGACTTCTTTTATTCCTGTGCCGTCACCATTTTTTTCACCGTATGATTTTTGCCAGCTATTATTTTCACACCATCAGCCAGCGGGGATGCTTTATTCTTTTGCACGATGCTCTTTGAGGTTTGTACTTTACATCGAAGCTGTTTGATCTCACAGATCAAGACGTAATGATGAAGGAAATGTGTCCATCTTTCCCCAAAATACTGTAGTCGTGACTGTTTGGGAAATCCTGCTTTCCGCAATGATTTCCTTGAAGTCTCTTTAAATATTTTACATCCCCATGAGCACCTGGAATAGTTTATCTAAAATCAGACAATTACATCGGATTCGTGGCTTGTTTACTGGACTGGACAAAAGGAGTAAAGGTCCGGGCTTAAATAAATTTTTGCTTCAGCCCCATGTGAATTGAATAAACACTGCCACAGTGCTAAATGTAACACTATGGAAGTTGAATAACTCTATAGGAGTTGAATGAACACTACAGCAGCGTTAAAAATAACCCTAGGGGAGTTGAATACCACAATGGGAGTGTTACAATATGGGAGTTGAAAAAACACTACTTCAGTGTTAAATATAACACTCTAAGAGTTGAATAAGACTATGAGGGTTGAATGAAAACAGCAGTGTTAAAAGTAACCCTATGGGAGTTGAATAAACACCACCCCAATGCTAAAAGTAACATTATGGAGGTTAACACTATGGGACTGTCACATCATTGTAGTCGAATAAACACTAAAACAGTGTTAAAAGTAATCCTATGGGAGTTGAATATCATTATGGAAGTATTACACCAATGGAGTCGATTAAACACTAAAACAGTGTTAAAAGTAACCTTATAGGAGTTGAATAACTTTGGGAGCTGAATATCACTATGGGAGTGTTACACTATAAGGAGTTGAACAAACACTACCTCAGTGTTAAGGGTAACACTGTGGGAGTTGAATAAGACCATAGGAGTTAAACAAACACTACCTGGGTGTTAAAAATAACACTATAGAAGTTCAATAAATACCATCCTAGTATTAAAAATAACATTATGGAATAACAATATGGGAATATTACAACATGGGAGTCGAATAAACACTAAAGCTGTGTTAAAAGTAACTCTATGGGAGCTAGATAAAGTCTTCGAGTCACCTTGGATTTAGGACAAGAGGCTCAGAAATATGGTTTGGCTATTTACTTTGTACAGAATGTGCTTTGCTTAAACAGGATGAACTCTGTTTTGTTTATGATCTGATTGATGGGCTTCTCTCGATGAGGATTTAGACGAGAGATACAACTGGGTGTCATTTAAAAAACAGTGAAACATCACTTTCCTGAAGCTAGCACCAACTGGGAGCAGCTAAATTAAAACAATAATGGACCAAGGAGAGAGCCTTGGGGTTCCCCAGTAGTAATTGTACAAACTGTGATGTTTCTGGTAATTATGAATGGAAACATGTTTTGTAATCGCACATTTGTTTTCATGTCTAGTCTCCCAAATACACTTGTCTCATAAATAAAAAGCTGGTCTGATTCGAAGGGTGAATACAGTGACGTAAATGATGATCACACGAACCGTCCCGAGCAATCAACAGCTTGCAGAGATTTAGATCATCAAAGCAGATGTTAGATCACTCTGAATGAGGATGAATTAATCCTGTCTCAATTAATGACGACTTTACTCAGCCCCTGATTGTTTTTATCTGGCTTGCTTAGCTGTTCTCACCAGAAACAGGAAGTGCAGGAACTAGAAACTGAGATTAATGACAAGCTGCATCAATAGATTTCCGAGTCTGATGAATCAAACACCACGGACAGATTCAGCCACTGGAATCTCCACAGGGTCACGATCTTTTGTCTTGACATCACTGTTTTTCCCAGCATCCAAGGAAGGATGTTCATACTGGGATTGAAGCACATGGCATTATGGGAAGCTGTCACTCTCTGTGTGCAGCTTCATGAGGAACTCAACAGCTCGATGCGATTCTTTTTGTTCCAGTTGCGATCGTCGTTTATCGTTTTTCTTTTCACCAGAACTCACCATTAATTGATTTTTATTCGTTGGTAAAATGTAAACTGGTTCATCACAAATTAATTGAAATATTAACTTGATGCACAGAGAAGCAAACGCTTGTGTTTTGTTTGTTGGCTTTGTCAAATTTTATACATTTTTGTGTATAAAGTGGCCGTTTGCCCAAATGTAAGCGAAAATACTCTAGAGACATATAAAAGCATGCTAATCATGATAAATAGATTAAAACAGTGGAGATCTGACACAGCTTTTTGGCTCCAGCGCTCTGCATGTGTGCAGATGACACTGGCTCTGCATTGAGATGATTTATTTGTACAGTAACCATGACTCTGGAGCAAACAGATCTCTCTGTGGTGGAAGTGCACACCGGAAAGCCAGCTCTGTTCTATTCGGATAAGTGTTTGTGGGAGCGTGAGTTTAGCACGCTCGCGTCCTCTCGGTTTACCCCTCAGCTCCCTTCTCCCTTCCTCATGTAGCTAACAGATTGACATTTGATCTTACATTTATTCTGGTGCCATTTCTCATCGGGGACACAGCTGATAACTCTGCTAATATTATAACTATTTATGACTTCTATGGTAATAAAAAATGAGTTGTAACTGAATGGTCCACCAAAAAATTATTGGTTGATATCATTTTGTATATTTATTGCAGAAGAACAAGTGTTCATGCACTCAACAGAAGAGTTTGCATTTCCTGAAGGAAATGTGTGAATGCTATTCTATAGTAGTACAAATGTACTGCAATGTCTCATCTTACTTTTTACTCTCTTGCTAACGAGTGTGCTCATTATTGACCCATATGCACCTGTTATAATTAATCAGAACCCATTCTGGAAGCCAGGTTTAAGAAGATGTAACAGAAAATACGGCTTTATTTATCTTAATATCAAAATAGCTAAATACTGTGCTATATTAAGGAAAAGAGATTGAGAGGAGAGAGGTAAATATAGAGCCAGCTGTGTCTCCCTCAAGATACATGGAGTACAAAGGGCAGAGCGTAGTTAGAGCCTAGTATATTGATTCATAACCCATTATAGAAGACTCTGGAAGCAAGGTTTAAGAAGATTTCACTATGATTTAAAAGCCTTGAGAGAGCCAGATGTGAAGTAGAAAAATTAATAAAACCTGGATATTTCAAAATTTCTGTCACTTTCAAACACTTGCTGTGCGATTTGGCCAAAAATATACTCCTGTCTTTCTATTCTAACCCCTAGACGACTTGGAGCTTATTTATAACAAAAAAACAAGTGTTGAGACAAAGTAAAACTTAATTAATGCCCTCAAAAAAGCAAAGACTAGACCAAATCACTGTTAAAACTGTATTAAAAATGTGAGCCTCTCCTAAAAACACAGGCCATATCACAGGTCTTGTACTTTCAAATGTTATTCCTTCTTTTTGCACTAGATGGCACTGATGGCACTGTGATGGTGTACAGTGAAACTGAAAGATGATATTCTCACAATTTAAATTAAAGTACCTTGCAAATCATGTGTCATAACCCTTGAAATCGTCATTTAAAACAAAAACTATCAAAACTAGTCATTTTATTTGATTCAAAGCAGCCGGTGTGATTGGCACACACATTAGTGCATGAAGAGACTTCTGGGAAATAATAAACCCATCACCCTAATGATAATCAGCACTCAATTATTTACTACTACACAATAATGCAGTAACAAGCTTAGAGTACCATCTTCGAACGTTACTAATTCTCTTATAGTTTGCCTGGGTAGAATAAACCCACTAATTAACCAGCCCCACATAACTATAATTATGCATTTGAGGGAAAATTTCATCCAAAGCAACTTACATTTTGATGAGTTGAAACCCTTGATCTTTGCATAGCTGCATCCAAGCCATACATCATCAGGTGCTGGGATGACACTCCTAAACCTAGAAAGGGGTGGGATGATGTCACAGTAAAGTCTCTGGATTAACGATAACTTGTTACTTAAGTTCTGAAAGCAGACAAGCAAAATATTTTAATTATTTAGAGTCTTGTGTTTTTCCTTCGTTCACAGAAAGAGATTCCCATTTGTTTGACATGACTCAAGACGACCAAAACGTAAAGCTAACAAGCTAAACCACACAGCGCCGCTCACATTATCTTGCATTTTTCTTTCCATCACATGTCAACAGGAAATGGCTTGGCTCGCTCAGAGGGACTTTTAACTTGTACCTCAATCCTGCCAGTCTGCAGAAAGTGCTACAGTTATAGAGAATGTGGGAAAACTGGGAAAACCGTGATGTTTCTGTGCTTGAGAACACTTCCCGTGTCCAAGAATGGCTCTCGCGTGAGGTTAAAAACACGGGTCACGGTCGGGTCGGTTGTATGTTCGATTAAGAGATAAGTTTGGTCGCTTTTAAACCACGTATTAGTATTATACATGCGCATGTGTTGTTCTTTAAAGCACTAGTGCACATCCCCGTTGTCATGTTTGTGAATAAATGCTGGAAAACTGACTGAGATCCATGCAGTAATTAGGGAACATTTGGAACTCGTAGAACCCGTAATGGTCTGGAGTGGAAGTTGAAGACCAAAAATAATAGAATGTGATAGGGAGCAATGAATTATGTGTGATGGAAAAGGAAAATAATGGGGGTTTGGATGCACAGATGAGTGAAGGAAAGCCCTGGGAGACTGAGGGAAGAAGAGCATAATGAGGAAGAAAAGGGGAAAAACCGGATGGTGGAGCAAAACAGTGATTGAGAACCGCACGACTCAACCACACACTGACAGACTGTAATTTGGAACTCCCCAGAATAGCTGGTAAACGAGAGGGGAGGAGACACGCTTTAACATAAACTCTTCATCAGCACGCAACTCACACGCTCACGGGTCACCGGCGAGAAGGACAGGAAGCTGACCCTGATGATGGTGACTCTCTGAGATTCTGATGCAGGAGTTCATTCTCAATCTTAGATGATAGTCATCTTAAAAATGTTTATTTTGTCAATAGAAAAGAACTTTACTCATAGAATTTACCTCTGAAAGGTTTGCGCACACTTCCAATAGGAATCCAAACTTACGAACCAATGGAAAACTTGCTTTAGGTTCCTGTGCCTTTGCTTTAAACTCTTTGGTTTTCATTTGTCATTTTTATTCTGCATTCTATTATTAGCAGCTAAGTTTCTATCCAACTAATTTAATTGGAATATCACATGAAAAAAACCTGGATGTAAAAGCCAAGATGCGCATGAACATAAAGTAATGAAGTAGAATAAACTTTTTATCGGATCAGAAAAACTTAAATGGAAACACATTTACTAATAAATCCTAAAGCATCGGTAATGGGTTTTTCTTTTCGGAACCGGGGCACGATGCGGCAACACGACCAACAGAACATCCCGTTGATCGTTCCAACGTTCCTAAAGTCTGTCATCGAAGTGTGTCAGGATTATCCCAGAATCGTCTTGACTGGCCGCGTTTCCAAAGAGCAGTCTTGGTTGTGCACATTTTCTAAGATGCAAGAAAGCTGTTGTATACGAGAAAAAAAGTACAAAGCAACTTTGTTTTTTGTTATTGGCACCAGTTTATCAGGAAGTGATGCAATATTCCAGATTTGCGCTTAAAGTTCATTCGCATCTTGAATGGAAACATGGCGATTGAGGTTGTTTTTTCATAAAGGAAACCAGATTTATTTACTATCTTTGATCCGTCTGCTCCTGCGCCCCCCTGCGAAGTGACCTCATCTTGTCATTGGTTTATGTCGGTTTTGGTGCTAATTCATGCTGCAGCATCTGTTCAGCCTAGCTGCTATGTTATGATAGGAACAATCTCCGTGGTCTGTTTCAGCATGGGGCCGTGGATATTCTTCTGTAGTCTGCTCCTGTTCACACGTTAGCTTCCGTGGACGGCCTGGACGTCTCGGTTGCACTTCCATCTCTCTTCCACGAGTGGATCACTAGAGTATTACCAAAGAATAGGGTCCTAAAAGCTATTGTTCTTGAGTTTGTGTGTGGTCCTGTTTCACTTTTGTTTAGTTTTTGAACCTCTTTCCTTGCTAACGCTTCTAATTATTGTTTCGGTGCAACTCTTTGGAAACGCATATGTTTATAAAATGTGCGATAGAAATTATGCAGATATTTTTACTGAAATGCAAAGCATTGGTGATCTTCTTGTAGCCCTCACCTATTATGTCTAAAGAAATGATCATCCCAGATTTTGTGACATTTTTCATCCATGGGGAGCCATTGCTGACACCATGAAATGTCTTTTCTTTGTCAATCAATGCTCTTTTATAGTCCCCTGTCTGCTGGACTGTTGACGTGCTCATTTTTGGAATGAATTTGTTGATTCTGAAAGGAAGGTGTTTATAAACGACTATTGTCTGGTAGAGTTTCGTAAAGGGACTGGAATCTCGGTGGATCTATGGGGAGTCCAGGCTGATGAATGTGAGGTGTATCTAGCAGAGCGTCTGGTGCGTGTACAACATCTGGATGGCATTATTGTATTCACACATCACAATCTCTACACCTCACTTCTCTAAATTACCTTGCAATTGCTCCTCGGGTTCCTCGTGGTGTAACGCGTCCGTGTTTGCTTTCATGCCTGATTTATGATATTTGACCTGAGCTAAAATAATCTTTGAAGTGGTCTGTTTTATTATTCCTCACATGCAGGGAACACAATGAATTCACTGTTATAAGAAGCTCCTCAACAGCTCGGCTGCGAATTCCCACTTTCCACCAGTCTGGCAGTAATTTCTCACCTACGTTCTCTCTTTTTAGACTCAAACTCGCTCCATCTGGTTGCGTTTGAGTTTAATCGCTTGTAGTAGCCGTGTCAATTCTCATGTTCTGTCTCAAGAGTGATGATCTCGATAGAGGGTGGCATGACACAAAACGGCGTGTTTGTAGGCATTGGAGCTGGTGATTTATGGGTGCATTCAGCAAAATAAAGACACTAAGCCTTAGTTTTTCTTCTGGAGTTGGATTGCGGAGGATCAAGTGGTGCTCCTTTCCAAAACAGTGGGAACCAGCCCCATTTTTGGATAAGGTTACTGGATTATACTCTTGCAAACTGGATTTCCATATCCAGATGGCATTGGGGTTGAAGCAGCTAGCGTCGACTGCCACTTTGGAAAAGCTTGAAGATCATCGGGATTGATTCTCATGACCTCTCAGGCTCAAAGTGAAGGCAAAACAGATGCTCGAATGCGGTGTTATGCATGTAAAAACCACCCCTGAGCTCTCTACTTCCCCTGTGGTGGTGCAGAGAACCGATGACAGCCGCAGAGATCTCGCGCTCTGAGCACGCAAGCGATCGGCTCGTTTTAATGCACATCTACTTTTGCAAAAATGCGCCTGAGGGAGACGGACGCTGGAATAATGGGGTGGCTAACAAACGTATTGCCGCAAATCACCCGAGACGAGGGCTATTTTCGAGGGGATTCCTGAAAACCAAACGGGGTAATTGCGTTCGCTTTTTCCCTCGCACAAATCCACGTGTTCAGAAAATGCACGACAACTGTGGTCAAGCGTCTGTGCACGACTTGGCTTTCCACTCGAAATCTCATAAAAGTCCTTCATTCAGCCCCTGACGTCAAGCTAGCTTTCTTACCACTCATACGTTTGTTCGTTTCTTGGCCATCAGATCAATTGGAAATCATTTTTTTTGTGTTTTCATTCATATTATCATAAATCTTAAAGTTTGAGCACAAACATATGGATCAATGTCGGGTTTCTTTTCTTTTCTGGATGGCACCAGAACTCCCCTTGTTTACACATTCTCCAACCCTCTTTGAAATAATGAGTTTTACCGTTTTTAATCTCAGATTCCCCAGATCTGGTGATAGGACTTTTAGCATAGCTTAGCATAGATCATTGAATCGAATTGGACCGGTAGCGCTTCATTATGAAATGACTGGATTTCCATACTTTTCTTATTTAAAAGGCCATGATACACAGGATGTAAACAATGTGGTATTTTCAGAGATTTACATGCGACGAGTGTATCATTTCTAAAACTGGGTAAAACTGTTTCATTTCCATCATTTATTCGCGATTTCTGACTTCCTGTTTAAAAAGAAATTTCTCATTTGTCCCATACAACGTCTATGACTCATCTGTATTTGAATTATTCATGAGCCTGATCTCTGTTATCCTATGAGAATATGCAGTGTATGCATTATTAACGACACCTAACTCTTACAGTAGTTTGAGGTTCAGAATGGGTCGCAATTGTTGTTTCCATTGCGTAAAGGTGATCCCTCGCTTTCCCCGTGATGAATTCAGAGCTAAACTCTGGTTTCGAGCAAATTGTTAGTTCACTAACAGCCAACACGGTAAAATTTGATTTGAAGCAAGCATTTTCCTCAAGAAAGCTACGAGAACTGTAGAATGGTGGACCTGGGGATTGCAAATCAACACAGTTTGTGATGCAGTTACAGCGGGTTTTACCAGCTGTTCTTTTTGATATTTGTCATTGAAAGCTAAGCCAAACCCAGTCCTCAACCTGTACATTTTTTTTTAAAGATCTCGGACAGATGGGACCTGAAACAGGCTTTCCCATGGCCCTGTGAACACAGCAGTAAAGAGAAAACCTCAAGTTTGAAAATCGAGATCTCTGCAAAGAAGAGGTTTCGTGTGGTCGCTATGAGCGCTGTGGATGAGGGTGTGGGATGAATGAAGTCATAATGAACATCTATAAACTTGTTTTCTACTGAAAAAAAAAACTTTTTCACATTGATAAACTACAGAAGCTTCCATCATGCTTCTTTGATTCTTTTTGAATCGCCCTGAAACAATGCTCCAGTCCAGCTTTATCATTCTCTGGTGCTACCTATTCACATCCCTCAAAATATCCACCAAATACAACACGAAACCCTGGAAAAATCAGTGGAGATGAGGAAGAAAATCGTTTGGATCTGAGTGCAACAGCTTCGTATCACAACAACGAGAAGAGAAAACAAAAAATGTTGAGGAAAATTGAGTCGATATATTTAAGATTGGCTTCCTTATCCTTGTAAACCCCACCACAATATGCTCCTGCCAATCTTGAGACTTGCCTTTACATATAAGTCCATGCGCTGCTCATGAAGAACAGAAGTGATCATTTGTTTGTAGAAGTGTTCTTTTAATGCAGTCATTGCCTTTTAAAGAAAAACACTCCTACGCTACGATTAACTCTACTGTTCTTTAGCAGAAGTGTTGTGATCTCTCAGGATCACCACCGTGCCCTAACTTGAGGCGGGGAGCTGTGTGCCTCAGCTATGTAGTTTTTAAGGTTTTTGAGTGTCCATCTTGATATGAAATTTAACTAAAGTACCTAAACTTCCAGCCGTCTCCTGTGACACCGGGTTGCGATTTGAATTTTTGGGGATTATTCTCACTTTTCTAACCTGAAGAGTCGTCAGATCTCGTTTGGAGTTTTGTTGGTGGATTCTTTTCCTTGATTCATTGTTTCACTGTTCTATTATTCACTGCTTCCACAGTATTTCAGTCACTAATTACAACATTTAAATGTAACCATATTCTGTGTGAACTGCATGCAGCAAGTCCACAGAAACATCCAGAGCCTCAGAGGTTATTTTCGGAAAACAAAACTTTACAGGAAGAAAAACGTGTTTTAACGAAAATATCCTCAAAGGCCCAATCTGCAGGTCAGTGCTCTGCTGGACATGACCGGGGACATTGGGGTAATGAAGCGTCGTGGGTGTCTGCAGAGCGATTGCCTCTGGCTTTGTCAACAGTCGGGCTGTGAAGAAAATAGGTCAAGTAAAAAAAGGAGCTTTAAATCTGGAGCGTAGACCGGGTCTTGAACCAACCCCTGGGTGATGCTCGTAAGGAGCTGAATCCCTCGACTCGACTGATTTCATGCACAAAACAACAGATGTTTGCCGGAAGTGGCCAAGAACCAATGATATAACAATTCCATAGCGCTGCGGAACCGTGTCAAACTTCACAAAAACTACTTATATTTGATCTATGTTTCCTATTGGGCAGCTTGCTGTGAAACGTGCATAAAATACATTTTATTTATTTAGCAGGACACCTTACATCATAAACACTCACTGGCCACTTTATTAGGTACACGTTACTAGTACCTTGCAGGATCCTTCCTCAATCCTTCATTGCATAGATTCAAGGAGGTACTGGAAACATTCCATATTGACATGAAAGCATCACGTAGTTGCTGCAGATTTGTCGGATACACATCTCCACTTTCACCACGTGCCAAAAGTGCCCCGCTGGATTCAGATCTGGAGACTGTGGAGAACATTAGAGTACAGTGAACTCATTGTCGTGTTCAAGAAAGCAGTGTGAGATTCACACTTTGACATGGAAGGTTCTCCTGCTGGAAGTGCCATCAGAAGATGGGGACACTGTGGTGGGAACAATACTCAGGGAGGCTGTGGTGTTCACGTGATGTTGAGTAGGTCCAAAGTGTGCCAAGAACAGATCCCTCACACCATTACACCATTACGTTGTGTGTGGAAGTCCCAGTAAATCAACCGTATCTGAAATACTTAAACCAGCCCGTCTGGCACCAAACCCATGCCACATTCAAAGTCTCTTAAATGCAGCAGATCGTCTTGACCTTGTCTACAGTCCTAAACGCATCGAGTTGCTGCTGTGTGATTGGCTGATTAGAAATTTGCCTTAACGAGCAGTTGTACAGGTGTACCTAATAAAGTGGCCGGTGAGTGTATGAAACACATGTGAGGATGCAGATAATAGAGAGAAAACTAGTTTGCTTTTTTAAAACAACAGTAAAAGTACAAATCTTCTCTAAACCAGAAGGTTTTTAAGTTAAATATAGAAAAAAACAAATCAGTGCTATTCGTTTCCTGCAGTGTGGCGTTTTATCGTAGCCAGAACAATGTACAGATGTGTGTTCTGATCTGCAAATGTAGAAGGACCACCTTCTCTTTACACGCCGATAGCTGGGTGGTTCACATACTAATTTTGTTTGTGTATTTGATATTTTTTCTCTATTTGATTTGCTGCACCAGTATCTTAAACGGTCATGTGGCGGGACGTGAAAGCGTCACTTGGAGTCTGTATTTGCCTCAACACACTTTACAAATTTTTAATCATTGCTTACTTAATATTTAACATTTCCATGTGAAAATGTGGTAATTTTTTCGAAATCATCATTCAAATCTGTCAAAAGATTTCTAGAAATTCTCTTAAACCTTATGACAAAATTACTTGAGAACCTAATTTCCTTGTTTCTGTTATTTACATGAATTACCGCCAATGCCACGCCACGCCATTGTTTATGTTTGAATCTTAATAATAATCTCAATATACACACAACGCCATTTTTCTTTATCTTCTTAGATGAACATCAGATTTGTGTTGTTTGTCGAGGTCGAAACCTTTGTTGATTGGAAGATGCGTTTGAAAATTATTTTGCTTCAGAATTACCCCGTACGGGAGAACCAGGGGGAGGGATAGAAGAATTTCGAGCGGGATACTACTTTAAGATGCAGTTGCTATTTAAAAAGAAAGTTCCTTTCGGTTCTTTCGGCCATTTTGAGTCTTAGTAATGTTACCACAACCATCCGCAACGCATTATTCTCTCTTATTTCCTGTTCCCAATAACATTCAGAGTAGGCTCCAGATTCTGGCCCCCAGCTTCTCTTGACCTCTGCGAGGCCCAGATTCCTCGTGACAGCCTGCACCGCTAAACCTCGACCGTGAGTGAGAGTATGTCCCGTGGCTCTGCAGCAGCCCCGGTTTGATCTAATTCATGTTGAAGGGCTTTCCAGCATGTGTTCAGAGCCTGGAGGCCTCTGGTGCTCTGTCAAGCCCAGCTTCACACTTTATCTGATGCCACTTTGCCCCGCAGACGGACTGACAGAGCTCCTCCACGTCTCTTTCACCGGTGACACTGAGATTACGGCTTTTCATCACTTTCACATTCTGCGCTTTGTCAATATTTTGACAGAGGTTCCTTTGCGCTTTTCTTTTTTGAGAGCTATACGGTTTCATCCCTCAAGCTCAGGAAACCCATCTCCTGTCTATTGTTATTCTAACCGTTGAGGTTACAAGCAGAACGCTGTTCAGACGCTGCAGTGTGGTCTGGGAAGACATATCCTCGCACGACTGCGTTTATGTGGACTTCACATTGGCAGATCTTCGGCACTTCTCTCTAACTGGACAGTGATTTAAATATTCATGACAGATCATAGATTAAACAGGTGCCCAGAAAACAAAGGCTTTATTTTATACAGAGATCAGTGTTTGTGATGGTGTGTGATGGAAGCGTGGTTGAGGAAGCGGAAGAGAGAGTAACAGTGTTGTGAGCCTGTGTGACTCCATTCAGAAATGACGTTGAAATGTATCTAAACAAAAGCAGTTTTTCAGCAGCATCTGGTTGATTGAGTATCCCATTAAAAATGACAAATTTTGGGTAAAAATAATGCGTTTGATTTATATATAGTGCTTACCCGATGCCCCCTTGCTACCACTATCAATCAAAGGGGAAACGCAGCTAGCTACACAGGAGCAGTTTCTTAAGATGAATGCAAGGAGTGAAAGCAGATGCTCTGTTGCAGGTCCTACAGCTTAAAACAACTGTTCTACCTACAATCAAAGACTAACCTGGAAAAAAAGAGATGACTAGGAGCGAGCCAGTGTTTGGAAGAATAGATGTTTTTGTCTCCTTTTAGTGACTCTGTATTAATGTTCCTCTTGGAGTTCTCAGTGTTCAAAATGAAACTCTTGGTTGGTGTTGGGAGTGCTGAAGTAACACTGTTCCGAGTGTGGGTTCCAAAGGTCTGGTCTATGCATGCAAGAGGTACTTTAGTTTCACTACAAAAAAAATAAAAACAGCAAACAAACCAAAGGCTTGAGATCACAAAAACTAAGCAAGCGATGCTTCACAGCAAAACCTAAACTATTCGACTTGAACAAACTCAGGCAGTCCTTCTTTGTCCCTCCTGATGGACACAATGACACATGGCTTTATCTACACAGGTTTCCCAGCATGCTTATTGGGATGTAGCATTGATAAACGAAGGAACATTAGAGAAAACCTATAAACTCAAATAAACATTAGCATCGGCAGCATCAATAACAATGTTAGCGTTTCGTAGCCTGAGAATGTGAACCTAACCCACCACAAGCAATCGATTATGATTGAACTATTTCTAACCGGAACCTATTCCAGTAATATTTGTATAAAAATAACCTTTGTGTAAAATATTGTTTTTAGTACTCAAAAAAAAAGGAAAACTTGACAGATTTAACGATTTCTCAACAAATACATGACTGTTAACGAGAGAAAGATTACGAACAATACCATTTCGTGCCTTTAGGGGGACATGGCGAGCAAAAGATGCATAGTTCCATATGATCATCAACATAAAACTCTAGGATGTTCCATCTTTAAGGTATTTTCACCACAGATTTCATTTAGCTTTTGGTGAACCACGTTTCATACGCCAAACTTTTGAAGCACAATTATTTTTGACAAAAAAAACGTATGTTTGATGAAAGTTATTAAAACTAAAGCAGTAAAGGCTGCTTTATGTTCTTAAAACTGATGTTTTCTGTCGTCTTCGTCTTCCGTCTCGAACACTCTTGAATCTCCAACCAAATGCCAGAGATGTTTGCTCCTTTGTTCTCGATGGAGAGAATGAAGCTGAGATGTAACATTGATTGCATCGCTGCCCTGCGTTGACCTTTGCGGTGTGTACCCTTGACTTTCCTCGATGTGAGCCCCCTGCGACTCTCTATACAATAAATAATGAAGGACAGATTGAGGAATATTTTTACAGGAACTGCGAGTGAACCGTGGTGCAGTGGGACGCTCTGTGGAATAAAATGTTCAGAATCTATTGTTTGTTTCTGTGCAGGAACAGTGAGTGCTTGTGTTTTGTGATGGGATCGTCCGTCTGCTGACCATCTCTGTGGTCATGTGCTTTAAATGTAGAGCTCCGCTGAGCAGGAAACCCAGAATGGAATTGCGGGAAAGTTCCCTCCGACGCAGTGTGTGTTTGCAGATGTGTTTGTTGAAGGACTTTCAGAAACTCAATATACTGTACCTCCTCGAAAGGGAAAAGACGTAAGTGATACAGCGGCAGAATTCCCCCATTCCACTGCATCCATCAATCCCAGACTAGAAGTGTGAACCTAAGCGATGTGTTGACTGGTCGCGCTCCCGCAGAAAGTTGAGCTGAGCTGTCATAATTGTGTTTTGATCTTTTGACGAATAGAACAACAAAAGCACAGTGAAAGTTTCAGGTGGCACACTGTACAACACTGACCCCTCAGAAATCCCTGCAGGCACCTGTTTTGAAATAATTGAGATAAAATGTGCCATCGTCTTTCAGTTTCGTTTTACAGACCCCAATTCTGTGTTGTGAATTAGAAGACCTGTCACAAGGGCTCTTTTTTGGACATTTTTGCAAAAAATAAAGCAGAAGGGATCCAAAAGTGCTTGGAACAGTGTAAGATTTAGGAGATTTTTGCTGTTTTTTTTTAAATACAATTTTCACATTGTTTTGACCCTAACTTTGCTTTTTTGGGAGGATTTATGAATTTTTATTTTGTCTCATAAAACATTTAGTTCATTGTCAATTATTGAGATTTTTGCAGTAAAAATTGGGTTGTTTTTAAAAAAATCATGGACAGCATTGGCGCAAAAACCTGTTTTAAAGGTAATTAATTTAAGCCCCAGACTTCAAAGGATTAATGAAATTTATTTAACAAAGTTCGGGAGAAGCTTAATAGGACTAGTCTATCATCTACCGGTGCCTCCATGAATTTGAATCACCGTTTCTATCGTATATGAGCACATTTCTCCCAGAGATGCACTGGCGTTTGTTCAAGATAGCCCACCTCCACCCCTTCACCACACAACAGGCTGTTCTCTTCAAGTGTTTGGATATCACCACTGTCGCCAGACTCCTTATTTATTTCTGAAAGTCTGAAATCGTAATGCAATATAACCCCAACCCCCGTAAATGTACTGTGTACCCCACCTAATACAATAGTACACATGCTCCAACTGTCCCCTAACCAGTTTTTACCAGAGCTCTAAACGTCTCCTGACCAGATTCGTGAAGAACAATTTGCTTCAGTTTCCCCTTTGTGCACTGCCCTGTCAGCAAAAATCCTCAAATCCCTCCACTCAGCAGCTTTTGCTGAAAGATGGCCACCAACTGGGAGAAACCCAGCCTGACGATTCTGGTCCTGTGATATAATAACTGCGCCTGGGACCCAACCTGAGACATTTGATTCCAGATCAGGCCTCTGGGACATCTGCAGGGTCAACTCCAGAGTCTTTGGGGCCTCACTTGGAGGGGGGTCCAGGTCTCACCCTTACACCTTAGAACACTTAGGTTTAATCACTGCCACTAAATGCTCTCAGCCGTCTCCCACACGGGCATACAGCGATTCCTGCGGTTCGATGAAGACATGAAAGAACAATGCGCTCGTGAACAAAGCCCATGCATCTGTGTGTGACCGGGGATGCCAACATTGTCCTACACCTTCAGATCCACCAACTCCATCTCCCATGAAGCCTTGCAAAGATTCCACCAGCTCATTCAGGGATTGTGAACTGCAACCAATCAGGTAAACTCACAAAGTGCAGTGAAAACTGATGGAAAAAGTACAGGATTTGAAGTTCTAAGAGAAGTGTGTGTATTAAAACACCCACATCCCCTCAAGGTTGTGAAATAGCACAACTGCAGGAGTGACTTCACTTGATGTCCGGCTCATAAATGTTTGTTTTTAATTTTTTTTTCAGCTTCTCTCCCTTAGATTTCAATGGGAAATGGTAAACTTTTTTTTTAATTGTATAAAATACCATGAAAATGGCAGCTGTACCAAAAGTAATAGCACATCGTCCCTCAATTGTTGATTTAAAACAGTTGTTGAGTATAAAAGGTCCAAATTTCTGCTATAATAATGAAAATGAAGCCCATCGCCCCACAATCGATAACAATAAGAAGCATGCTGTCATTGTTAAAACAAGTTTTGTTATAGGTTCTAGTTTCTCCTGATGCTATGGCACAACGGCACAACTGAAATCGACAGTCTGCCATTGGTTTCTCCTCTCAAAAACTCGCAGGCCATTATAGAAGCAAAAAGAACATCAGGGAAATTTTAGCATCATGTCATCGAGATTTCCACAAACCATTAAGCGCACACCATTTTCAAAGCACATCAAACTTTATTGATATTACAGAGAATCCCCCAAAGAGATGACCTGGCTAAATGCGCTTTATGGCTTGGTCAGGGTTGAGTGGAAACCCAGGAAGCCATTGATTGCCAACACTTTGTCTAAGGACTGCACTAGATGTTTTTCCAGATTCCCCATGACTCGCTCCACTGGTGTTTTACAGGCATTTCCACAGCTCTGACCTCATCCAGTGGGCACACAGACAGGGCAATGAGGAACCTGGTTATATATGACCACAAAACCAGTGCTATCAGAGCAACACAAGGTCAACCATGAAGCTTTCAACGGTAAAGTTCTCACTTTTCAGGGGTAATAGGGTCGTTTCTTTAAAAAGGAATAGAACAATGGAAATAAAACATGTGAGAAGTTGAGAAGCAGACTCTTATGCCAACTCTTCTCCAAAACACCACAAACTGCACAGTAATATCTTCCAAAGCAACATTTTCTGTGAGGTACTCTATGAAAATACAATATAATACTGTATAATAAAATGTTTGCTTTGTAAGACACCGCACACAAAGAAAGGATTTGCATAACGCACACATTCAACCACACCAGTAAGAGGTGTCCAGCAGACCGGTGGCCTTAAAAGAGCATTATTTAAAAACCCTTCCAGTTGCTCCCCATGGAAGAAAAATGTCACGAAATCTGAAAAAGCAAGTAATCTCTTTCCACATCACTCTGTGCACTTGGTTATTGTGCATTTTTCAAACATAACAATGAATAAAACATATCTAAAGCTACTTTTGCATTTCAGAACCCCCACCTCCACCCAATGGAACACCTGTGGGGAATTCAAAAGCAACACTCTCCAGCATCCAGCTCCTTGTTTGAAAATATAGAGAAATTGTAGAAACTGTTGTAGTTCTGGTGAAGATCTGGCAACCCTGGACGCAATACTTGTACTGCCAAAACGGATTCCAGCGTTGTAGCTCTAAAAAACACCATCCACAAAAAACTTTCGTTTTGTTGTGCTTTAAAGCTTTTATTGCATAGTTTGTGCGTCCAAGATAAAAGGGGGTCAATTACTTTTTCTCTCACTGTATCAAAGGTACATGGTCAGGGTTAGGCAGAGTTTGCGGTTTCCATTTAAATTGTCTTTAAATGTCAAGCAACGGATTTAAGTGACAAAAACACCTTAATCCTTTTCAGAAAAGAAGGTCTTAGTGATTTATTTCCAACAGGTAAAAACACGTCAACTCTTCATCTCTATATCCTCTTTAGCGCACAAAAGAATTACAGAGGCCAGACAAACAATAAGTCATAGGTGAAAGCGTCTAAACCACCGTTACTTAAATCAAAATGCAGCCTTGAAATCAAAGAACAGGTCGAAAGGGAAATCTGAAGTAAAACCAAAATGAGTCGGAGAATGGGGGGAGGTGGTGATAAGGTGATTGAGTGGAGAAGAGGAGGCGCCTCTGAGGATTTAACTGGTGAGGGGTAATCAGTGAAGAAGCAAGCGATTTAAAAGAGCATTATTAGTGAGTTTTAGCTCTATTTTAATTAGAAATCCATATTAAAACCCCCTTCAAACTAATATTTTTATAATAAATTAGCCTGCATTAATAGTCCCCACCTACAGAAGAGACTGAGGTTTAGAGATCCTTCATTAAGTAAACAGTAAGGAATGTGATAACACTCCTGGGAATAAACATCAGCCATGTTTCCATCCAAAGATGCAAATTAAGTTTCTCCAATAAACTGGAATATCACGTAAAATATTTGTGAATAAACACCATTTACATCCAACGAGTCCAAGAGACCAAATGGCCACGTCCTGATGAACAGTCGCCGAATATCAAAAGAAAATGGAAGTTGCTGCACTGGGACTTTTTTCATATATAAGAACTTACTTGTGTAAGGAATTTTGAAACAACCAAAACAACATTTTAGATCGGGCCGCTGGTGAACGCCGGCTCATCGCGCCCTAGTCCCGACAGAAAAACACATGGGGATTTATTCTGTAAATGAATAAAATTAAACTTTCATACACATTTTCACAGTTTATGTGCATTTTTTTCTTTTTTGCATTTCCATCCCGTTTTTTTTTTTTTTTTTAAAGCACATAAAAATACGAAGATGGAAATGTAGCTATTGACTCTGGATACAATGGAGCTCAGGAACTGGATCTCTCAGGTCGATATCTTACACAGTAGTGTGTAGAAACAGTCCTTTGTGGAAGCGTCAAGAGTTCGTTGGGAGATGGCTTCATAGGAACCAGGAAGTAAACAGGAAGTTTGGCTTTGGGTGAGCATGACGAGCATAAATCAGGTGCAGAGAAGTCTTGTGATCCAGAAGGCTGGTGATTGGCTGCATAGATAAGTGGGTTCAGTGAGACCGGCTGGATCGAGCTCGGGTTTTTTGTCCATTTATTTATTCATCTCAAACGTTAGCCTTGTACCGAAACCATTCGAGGAAACTTCTGCTCTATATCAGGTCCATGTTTGCCAATCGATTCGACAACTAAAAAGTACACTTTGTATCTGGCTGGTGAGCGAAGCGGCAGAAGTTCCCTTCCAAACCATTCAGATCCCATTTAAAAAAGCTTGTGGAAGAGGAGGAAATGTGCACCGTCATGGCAGCTCTGTACAGGATGCTAATTAAAATCTGACCCTGTATCATTTCCCGAGTGTACGGTCAAAGCAAACACTGAATCATTTTCACTGGCTGCTCTGACGGAGAATTAATAGCTTGGGAAACACGGGGGAGAAACAACGGTACATTCAGCAGATGTCACTCAAGATGAAGTGGGGATGCGCCGATATCTCTTTTTCCTGAAGAAGCAAAACTCGGGGTAGCTTGACTGCCGAAACTTGACGGCCGAAACCAGTTATCCCCAAGCAAATCCACTCTTTAAAGTCCAATAACTGCAAGTCTTCATCTCCGATTACTTAGTTTCTACCTGTTCCCAAATGTACCACCTGTCTCTCAGGTTTGCACCTGCTGAGATCATGCCCATTCGAACATAAAACCCCCCCAAAAACAATAAAACGCTGTAAAAACTCAACAGATAGCAGTCGATAACAAATGAGTATTCAGCATTGAGTTTGCAAATACACACAAGCCTCTTGAAACATCTGCATGTAATCCGGTACATGCTATGAGCCATAATAAGTAAACAGCAACACTGTACTCATTCATCCGCCATTAAACTGGTCTTTGTAAACAAACCCAACCTCACACAACCCCATGAACCCTGTTTTTCACTGGAGCTGTACATAGCCAGTGGAAGCCCGTTAGAGAGTAGTATGGACCATCTCTCGTGGATCTCCTAAAGTGTATCTGCATTTATGAAAGGAGTGTCAGCCGAATTGAGATTCGCACGCAGGGTGCTCTTCGTCTGGGTCGAGGAAATACTGATGCAGTGACGCTCCCTGCCTGAAGATGGCGGTACAACAGATCCACTCCGCACCACACGGGGAAACAGAAAAGAAGATGACTACTGACATTGGGAACTGTTTCTCAAAAATGTGGAGATAGAGGATTTATGGTGCGATGCTTCTTTCCTGAGCAAAGTCCCTATGAAACTGTGGGATGAGCGCCACCTAGTGGGTCTTTTTACGTCCCGCTCACGTCATCAAAAAAGCCAGCTTTTTTTATTGGCCGTTCTGCTTGTGAAACGCATCAGATGTGTAAGCCCCCATTGGCGCCCATGGTTTTCGATCGAGGCGCATTCTCGCACGAAACTTTGGACTGAAAATTTGGGTCATTGTTCGAAGAACAGGTGACCAGCCGGGTCATGTGACTTCTCAAAGAGTGGAGCACAAGTGACGGCTCCCTCAGACCCTCCTGGTGTTGTCGCTCACCTCTGTTGCCTCTCTCGGCAAACATCTCCATCTCCCCATTTGGGAGTCCCAATAAGGATCAGCTGTGGATGGTCACCTTCCAGCTCTAGCCCCACCTCCTCGTCACTGGGCGCCTACATCAGAAGGTGGCCAACCCGCAGCTCGCGAGCCTCATGCGGCTCTTTAACTAGTTTCATGCGTCTCTTCAGGAGCTGTCACATGAAAGGTGTTGTTGAAAATGATTCTATTATTGTTTGTGGACTTGCTTGAACAGAGAGTTTGTGTGTGAGACAATGTTAACTGTTGAAGATTACTGGTATCATGTTGGTGTGGTTATTTTTTATTGTATCTGGCTGTGTACATGATTAAAAGATGATGCTCATGTGTTCCCACGTGTATGATGTGGCTCTTTGCAGTAACACAGAAAAAAAAGTGGCTCTTAGTCTTGGCTCTTGACTAGTTGGCCACCTCTGACCTACATGGTTGGATCACTTTCCCTGACGCCGTATCGCCGTATCATTTTGTATTTAATAATCTGTGAGCACCCTGTAATACATGTATGTTCCAGGAGGCACTGCTGCGTAACATCCTGCAAAGCTTTTTAAGTTGGCAGGGAAAGTCCATTTTCTTGCATACTTTTGACATTTTAAGTAGTTCCTTTGACATTGCTGTACTGGGACATGGAGTGGTGTATTGGCAAGCTCTCTCGACACGAATATCGGCCAAATGGAGGAACGCACATGTGGGTTCTGTGTGAGTTTGGCTTCGGGAGAACTGGTGATCGCGATGGAAAGACAGAAGGACGATCGGATGGAAAATTCCAGTTTTGTAGTTCCGGGATGTGAGCGAGCGTGGGAGAATCATGTTGCTGCTAATGAACAACATTGACGGGAGAGGTTCAATAGAGGGGGGAGAGAGAGAGAGGAGGGGTCTGCATCTGGCCTGCAGATATGTTTGTGGGCTCGGAGAATCTACCTCCATCTCTGAGAAACAACAGACACGCACACACTCCTGTTCTCCACATGATTCGAGCTCAGGCAGTAAACCTCAGACTTTATTTGCTTTATGGAAGTCTATGTTTCATGCAAATAAGGTGAAGGCTGAGCCGACCAATCCAGACTTGATTTCCTCCAGGCCAGAGATACAGATGTGCATCGGGTTTCTCTCTGATCGTTAATCTGGAACCGTATCTGGTTCGGGAAGCTTCGTGTGTTTGCCAGCGCTGCCAGGCACACGCTGAGCCCTGAGAGATTCAGATTTGATCAGAATTTCTGAAAATCCATCTGAAGTGAACGTCCCACGCTCACCACAGAATGTTAATTAGGTAAAAATAATAATCTCTCTTTTATTTCTCTACAATCTTTCAACGGATTTTGTAACCGTATCGTGAAAGTGTGACAAATTTTCAAAAACAGCAGAATTCACTAATGATTTTACATCTTTTTCATTATTTATTTATTTATTGCATTTTACAAGTTGTTTTTTCATTAAGAACATACATTTGCTAGAACATAAAGATCATGAATAAATAATTTTATTTACGTTATGAAGTTATTCAAATGAAATACCTCATTAAAATTATTGAATGAGGTATTTAAATTTAGTTATTAAACTAAAAATAATAATTTAAGTAATTTGGTAAGTTAATAAATAATAAAAATACAATTAACCATTCGAATTGTTAAGTAATATATTAAGTTATGAAAATGAAATAGTAAAGTAAATTATTTGATTATTAATATAAAATAATTACAAATAATTAACTTAAAATCGAGTTGTTAAAATAGAATTATTTAGGTACAAAAATAAAAGTAATTAAAAAAAATTACTACAGAAAAATTAAAAAAAAAATTCTATTCTATTGAAGTTTTTCATTTTTTTAAAACATCTAAAGATCTTTCAACCGGTTTTACAATTTGCCTGTTTATTTTAGTACCAAAAAATATATTATAAATATATTTGAACATAATCAATATTAAAAGTGTTTTTGTTTTATTTTACTTTATTTAACTTATTTTACATTTAAATAACATTTCACCTCAAACTTAAGCTTCTTTTAAGTGAACAGGAAGTGCTAGAGAACACTGTATACAAGCGTATCTCAGGAAAAGTGTACGGTGCTGTGATTCTTTTTCAAACGACGTACATTTAAAGCATTTAAATCACATTTAAAATTGTGAAACTGGCTGTTTTTCAAACTTTCTTTACTGGGGCAGTGTGTTCTCAGTAAAACTAAACCTGACATGTCACAGGAGGTAAACACACAGGAAACTCCTCGTGTGTAGTTTGACAGCTGCTTCTGAAAAGAAGCTCAGGAAGCTTCAGACAAAGAGCACAGTTTCCAGCGGAGACACTGCACCTGTATGGAAATGTGTTTCCATCTCAGAGCACAGCATTATCCTCCTTGAGGTCCAGCGACGAAAGATTCACATTTACACCCATCAGAGAGATCTGATTTCATCTGTCCCGTACCTGCTGCTGCTGCTGCTGCTGCTGTGGGGTGTTTGTGATGCGTTTCTGGGGTGAGAGGTTAAACAACAGTGAAGGATTGTGTTTGTTCCTCTTCTTTCGTTCTTGAGGAAGGATTGTGAGGTAAAATCAAGAACCTAGAGCAGAGACGGTTGACTTCAGAATCAATCCTCCTCCTCCTCCTCCTCCTAAAGGATGTGTGAAAGGGACAGTGATTTTAGGGAAGACCTTTAAAATGGATTTTCTGCCTCTTTACAAAGCGGAAGAGTGAAAGGCTCTGAAAGGGGCAGATGGGAAGAAGCGAGCTGTAAAACGGAACATTCAAGCTGGAAAATAGAAAGTGTCATTCTTTAAAAGGTCGTGGAAAACTCTCCGGGACGTGAGCTTAAGGAAAGGAAACACATTTTTTTTTCTGAATCGTTGACGGTGAAGACAGAGGAAAAAAAGAAGAAGGGAAGTTGCAGAGAGATAAAAGTTGAGGTTAGACGGTAAAGGATGACAAAGAATCATGAAAACTCTTTCCTCTGATTCCTTTTGTATTTCAGGGAGTTTTTTAATGCTGGAATTTGTTTTGGACAACTTTTTAGGACAATTTGAGATTTTTCATATTTACTTTCCCCATTTTCTGTCATTTGTTTATATGATGTTGACAGATTCGTCGGATTCGTCTTTTTTTGTTGTTACTTGTTTGTTTGCATAAAGCTGGTCAGATAATACAAATATAAATTTCATAATCTTTAGCAGTTGATTAATTAAAAATGTTGTAATGCGGTGGATATACGTTCTAAACGTATACTTCCAAAGAAAGTCTCAAAGAAATGATGTCCAGCAACCAGACTGTTTGCCATAGCAACCAATTTGAACAATCTCTATCTCAGCTTTGGAAAATGATAGAGACATTGCGCTTGGTTTATTTCACTTACAGTGACATGGGGAACATATGCCCCTGACCCCTCCATAGCAAACAGACTGTTTACCATAGCAACCAATTTGACCTGTCTCTATCTCAGCTTATGCAAATCATAGAGACATGGGGGTTGGTTTATATTACTTGTGAAAATGGCAACATTTAAAACAGAAGTGTACATTTTTAATGGGTTTAAATAAATTGAGAAAATGCTAATAGTACAATTTACAAAATTTCCGATATCCCTGGAAAACAGGCTTAAATTGTTTAAATCTGTGAAGTTCTTTGTAATGGGATTAAAAGATACATTTTTTATGAGAAATGGTTTATTGCTTAGAACTAAAGCAGATGAGAAAGGTCTAACAGTAGTGTGTCAGGAGCAGGAATCTGAGGGCAGATGGGCCTTCTGAAGGGTCATAATATGCGAAGTGTGTCCTTCAGTGATGAAGGAGAGAGAGAGAGAGAGATGGTGAAAGTGTGCCATGTTTTGTGCAAGAGAGAGATCGCCGCCATTACCTTTAGCTTCCTCCCGCCCAGAATAACATTACCATGAATCTGAAGAAGGCTGTAAAATTGATTTCTGCTTCCATCACCTGCTTTTCGGTGATGAATTTGTGATTAAATTGCATCCCAGCAAGGGTTTACGGGGATCTACTGCCGACTCGACTGTGGGACCCTGGAGAGCTTGTCGGTCTATTGCTGAGCAGTGTTTAAAAACGTTCCCTCGAACAGAATCATTATTATCACTAAACATTACGTTATTATCCGGTGGAGAGAAATTCTGCCTGTAATACATACACTCACCGGCCACTTTATTAGGTACACCTGCCCAACTGCTCGTTAATGCGAATTTCAAAGCATTTTGGGCATCAAACGAGATCAGAATGTGGAACAAATACCTGATGATGCCTGAAGTCAAAGGAAAATTCCCTGTTAAATAAAAAACACGCGGCAATGAAGGTATAGCTTCATGATTTGGTGCATTTTCCAGAGAAAACCTCACAATTCTCGTCATCTGCATGATTACACAATAGCAGTAGAGTAAAAGCCTCCCTGTGCTCCAAAGAGTTCAGAAGTAGCATGAGGTTTACTACTTTGTGCAAATGGAACGCTAAGATGCTAACAGCTTCGTTACTGGGGAACTGTGCATGGGACAGAAGGAGCAAGAGGTGAGTAGAACCTCAATAAAGTTGGGTTTTGTGACCAGCAGAAGTGTGGCAGATGAAGAAGGGGGGGGGGTGATTGATGCAGGCAGTAAACTGTATTCCCTCATTCTCTTGAGTGCTGAAGAGCAGTGAAGTGTGCCCATATGGATGGAGAAAGAATGGATGCAGGGCTGAAAGGGAGGAGTGATGTCCATTAAAGAGCTTTTTATTATACTGTAACACACACTCCACGCCGGCGGAGCAGCAGACCACACACACTCACGATCAGAGACTGGGTTTCGCCAGTTTTATTGAGCCGGATAATGTTGAGAGTTAAGTGTTTGAGTTTCCTGAATTTCAGCATCAGGATCCTTTCAGGCAGGGGCGCTGCACGTGTTCCAGCACTGATTCGGGACTGGAACCAGTCTAGCGCGTTTCAAAAGTGGTACACTGTGCAGAGCTGTGATCTTAAAAGTGTCTTTTACGTTTTCATTTAAAAAAGGTGCTTTGCAAATGAAAGTGTCTGTCGTTTATTTTTATCGATGAATTGCATGAAGTTTGGGGTCATTGTCCTGCTGCAGAATGCATCTAAGGCCAGTCATAGGCTTCCCTGAAAGCACTGCATGATGTTTCCAGCATTGAAAACACCCCCAAACATTCCAGGAACCACCCTGATGCTTCACTCTTTATTGTACCGCTCGACAAACTGCCACATATTTCTTATTTCAGAGGATCTCCGTGTAGGTCCCGAACACACCTGAGTGACTTAGCCTTGTGAGCTCAGAGCTATGTCTTTTTGGCTGCAACTCTTCCATGGAGACCACTTCTTGTCAGACTTTTCATGGGTGTTCCTGGGTCCAACTGGTTTCTGCTGGTTCTGTGTTGGAAAGGCCTTGCATCTGCTGCTCCAGTTTCCTTGGCCGAGAGCTACATCAATTGCAGTTTCTCGTTGCTTCTCCAGAAGAGCTGGAGCGGCACGTCTTGCTTTGAAATCTTTGTCAACTTCAAATTTGTAGTACAGTTTTCTCTTCCGCGCTCAGTTTTAAGCCTCCTACATGGTTGTTTCTGTTTCACTTCATGACTGGGTTTCAACCAACTTGTGACAATGATCAGTAGAACCTGTTTTGGTGTGTCATTCAATATTGCGTCTAGATTTTGCGACCATCGATTGTTTCAATGAATATGAGCAGTTATCCTTTTTTCTTTGTCGGTGAAAAAAGAGCGTAGATTATATTTTTCCTGACCGTGCACTAAATGCAATCTGACTTTATTCATCGAATTCTGCTAATTTTTGTAATTAGCAAGATGCTAAATGAGTTAAAAAAACGACATTGAAAATCAACCAGTGTTTGGTTGTCATCACAACAGGATTCTTAACATGACATCATTCTTTCAATATTTGAGGGAAGTGCTGTCGAATGTGATTTGTCTCAAGATTTAATTACAGCACAGATTCCGTGTCTGTGGTGGACGTTTGTGGTTCTGTCCCCAAACTACCTCCGATTGCTCCCAGTGACTCATGCTCTTGCTTACAAACAACTTCTCTTTATATTCGAGGAAAAACGACTTCACTTTATGAAACCATCCGTCAAAGTCCATCCCAGAATATTTATCTGCTGTCTGACAACATCCCACTAGAGTTGTGTCCACAGCGTGAGTTTACCCAAACACATGAAACACTTTTGATTTATTACAGAGAGATTTGACAAAATTAGTTTTATATTGTATTTTCACTTCATCCAGAAATATCAGATGAGTTCAGATGCAGCTGAGACGGGGATTTATTATTATTTTGACGAATAACCAAGTGGTTTAAAATGTTGACAACACAAACTAACTTTTGACCGTTTTTTTGTGGATGTTTTTTTGTAGATTTGGTTGGTTTTGTGTTGGATTTGGTTGGTTGTTTTTTGGTGAATTTGGTTGGCTGTTTTTTTGGTAGATTTGGTTGGTTTTTTGGGTTGATTTGGTTGGCTGTTTTTTTGGTGGATTTGGTTGGTTGGGTTTTTTTGGTGAATTTGTTTGGTTGTTTTTTTGGTGGATTTGGTTGGTTGGTTTTTTTTGGTGAATGTAGTTGGCTGTTTTTTTGGTGAATTTGGTTGGCTGTTTTTTTTGGTGAATTTGGTTGGCTGTTTTTTTGGTGGATTTGGTTGGTTGGGGTTTTTTGGTGGATTTGGTTGGTTGTGTATTTTTG